>OZ038478.1:137249693-137329693 GCA_964036315.1 Acanthosepion esculentum
ACTCATTTATAGAATCAGATACATAATATATATTAGAATTGGATATCAATTTATGAGAATTGAACGTACATATTACAAGAACTGGAGAAAAACTTTGGATCTATAACTTATGAGAACTGACCTTGCATATGAACTTATTTTTATATAACTTTAGAATCACATGAGAATCGGTTATATAATTCGTAAGAACTTGTCATATAGCGCTTAGGAATTGGTCATATAAGTCATGAAAATGAAGCAAATAAGTTATGTGATCTCTGCATATCGTCGTCGTCGCCGGCTTTATCTCGTATCCAAGAATTTAATTTCTTTGCTTGTCGCTTCCTTTATGATGATGGCGTTGATGACTAAATTCGTCGTCAAAGGGCTGTGCAGAACTCCTGACGGCATCGTTCTCAGAGTCATCGGATCACGGAAGTCCCTACACCACGACAAAGAGCGACCATCAGAATTGACTATATAACTTATGAGAACTGGGCATATTGCGAATGAGAATTTGAGATTTGCATATATAACTCATGAGAACTGATTGCATAAACCACGAGAATCTGATATATAACTTATCTGACTTCGTCATATACATTTATGAGAAGTGGCAATATATAGTTCATGAAAATTGGCCATATAACTTATGGGAATTGAAATTGTTATCATATCAGCCCAGCAAATACCTCGAAATTTAGTATAGGAGAAAAGGAAATGGAACATAGAATAGTTTACTCTAAAGGTAGTTTCACCCACCAATGCAAATTGTTATAAAACCAAACTCAAATTGTTATAAAACTTGCAAACTCAAGTGGAGTTCTTAAATCGCTTCGTCAGATCGAGACTTTTAAGCATGGCGCCAAATCCATTCAGAGATATGTAAACTGTTAGATGAATACAACAGTTTACTAAGATCAATGGTTAAAATGGCTTTGAGCGAGTGAAACATGTGGATATTGGCGATGAACATCCTTATTTGGAGAAGGGTGGACTGGCGCTACAGATTCGCAAAGAACTGTAACATATAACAGAAACCACATCACCTTAGGACAATCAAGAGCAGCAACAACTAAAATGGATAGCACATGTAACTTGAAGGGAAAATGACGGCTTAATCAAAATGTTAACATTTCGCACTACTTCAAACAAAATCTTATCAGGAAACTTCCATCAATACTGGAAAGAGTAATAAACAGTTACTGGACTTGAGATGTTTTTGTTCCTGAAAAAATCGCTTTAAGAGAAAGGTTTTATAAATTTCAACCCTCAGCAATACTGGCTACTCCGCCAATGAATATGAGAAAACGTTTAATATCACCATTACAATAGGCAATCAGAATTTATCGGAATAACTATTAACGATGAGAAATCATGAAGATATTACATATACCGATTGCTAAATGTCCTCTCTTTCGAAATTGTATCTTATATTTATATTTATTCTTATATATCTTACTTTTAAGTAGTTTTGCCTTTCTGTTTGTTTTACTGTGAGATTTTTCTTTCCATGAATATGGCAGAGGTAGTTAGTTATCAATGCCTTGTCCATGGGCTAAATCTTCTGTGAATCATACATTTTACGTTCGTGATTTTCCCCGCAAGCCTGTATTCTTTATCCAAAACTTTTGATCTCGATCGACTTGGTCGGCGCCATCTTAACGTCGATATTTATTGCTAATAAAGTTCCTACGGTTGTTTCATATCGCATGATTCCACTTCATTGTCTGCTTTAAGGAATTGTGACTATCGCTGACGTGTTTTTCTCATTTCTTGAAAATATAGCAAAAAACTTAAAACCGCCTAAGCTTAATGCCTTAAGCGATTTAGGAAATTCTATATTGCAGGATATGAATAACTGTTGTTTAATATTTCAGGATAAAAAAGACGACTAAAAAATCTGACGTTGCTACATTTTTCCATATAGTTAATTATATTTCATAGACATTCAAATAATTATGCTATTATCTTTCTGATGAAGCTGCTTCATATAAATAATGGAAGACTCTGCCTGCTAAAAGTATGTTAATAAGACAAAATATGCTTGAGACTTTTAAAACTTCTTGCTTTTTCTTTTGTATAGGTATCGCCAAAAATTGTAGATTTATGTCATTTTTTAAAATCCTTTTTAGAAATTTGCAATTTTTTTTTAACGCAGTATAATAAATGTGTACGGGAAATGTGAGCTTCTTTTTACGGAGAAAAAGCACATTGATTTGTAAATTCTTGCACAAATTAGTTAATTGTCGGATTTTCATGAAACTTTCAGAACTTATTTAAAAATAATTTAATTCCTTTCTGAATGTTTCTTCTTTAGAAAATGTTGGTTAAAAATATTATTTTTTATATCTGTTATCTTCCACTCATTTAATTTTATGAAATTTTGATAAATTCTTTTTTTGTATCGTTTAATGTTTATATTAGTTTTAATAAGGAATATGTCCTTAGAGAATTTAAATTATCATTTTTTATCGCTAAACAGGAGCTTCAGTTATAGGAAATCGGTTCGGAATCGTGAAATAAAACATCCAATAAAACTAAAACGTTATATTAGAAGAGATTTTATTTGCTTTAATTAATAAAATATATTATGGGCAGTGTTGTTGTAGAAAAAGGGTTTTTCGATGAATAACGTATATGTACAAGCATTGATTTAATTTATTTGTCTTCTTCATGCATTTGAATATGGTTCTGATAGATGAAAATTATAATTTATTTTCCATTTGGAATATAATGCTTATTGAATGATTAGAAAACGCTTAGTATACAGCGATTCAGTGAAATTTACTGTGTGTTACGAATAATAGTCAGAAACGGTGTTTTTAAATTATAAACCATAAACGTGGAATTAAAAAAAAGCGAGAATCAAGCACGTGTATGTGTGTGTGAAATTATGTTTATCCTGAAAAGTAGTGAATATTCAGGCGTAAACAAACAGCGTTTCGCTCTTTGAGATATAGGCTAAGAGACTGCACTTAATAGCTGGGAGGTGTTGCGCTAATCACGTGTATAAAAAAGAACAATTGCTTTTCCCGACTCATCCACAGGAAACAGTAGTGACAAGACTGTACTTTATCCAAACCACGTGACGCACTCACATACACCTACACTACTGCTAAGCATATACGTATATATTCATCTTCTTTTATGAATTATGCTGTTATATACGAAAGTATATAATATATTTATATATATATATATATTATATATATATATATATATATATATATATATATATATATATATATATATATCAAGGGCTACGGTGTTACAGAACGAATATTTGGCTTAGTCCAATTGTTTCTAACAAATCGTATAATGAATGTCATGCTGAACGGGGTCAATTCCAAATCTTTCCAGAGTAACGCAGGGGTCCTCAAGGGTTATATCCTGGGACCCACGCTGTTTGTGATTGCCATCAATAATCTCCCCGATATAATCAGTTCCCAACTAAGTATTTATGCAGATGATACTATCATTTAGTCCTGTCTTAGTAGCAAATCCAACAGAGTTGACAAAGTAAACCTGACAAATGTTCTTGAAAACGATCTTCAATCGGCGGTGAACCGGGGCAAGTAAATTTTAACGCCTCCAAGACAAAACTACTTTCATTTAATCACAACAGAGAACTTTTTTTCTTGCCATCAGCATGGGTGGTGCCAAGATCCAATAGAGCAATACTTTACGCCTTCTTGGTCTGACGTTTTCCATTGACAGGAAGTGAAGTGACTATATTGCGTCAATTGCTTCACCTACCCAAAGGTAAGGTGGTTCCCTGTGTCGTACCAGAAGATTTTTCTCGTCAGAATCCATCTTTCATATGTATTAGTTTGAAATTAAAGCTAAAATAAGTTTCAAGAAAGGTTTTTCATTTTTAAATTCATTTTAAACCTTAGGTGCTAGATTTTCTGTGGTGGTACCTACTCTACGACATTTTAAATTTGACTCTCCCTGCTTTTCACGCCTTCAAATAACCTGCCTGGGATAGGCTTAAATGATTTATTTATTCATTGTAAAAATTTGATATAAATCAGAACTTAGGCATCAAAGGAAAATATACATGTTTAATGTAGCTTAGTGTCATGTATTTATTCCAAAATCAGTATTACATTGATATCATTACTCACTGATACAAGGACACAAATATGGGCACTAATCAGTAGTACATAGTCAACCAAGAGAATTTCATAATTATTACATCATTCAGAAAGATATTGTAGATTCATAGTATTAAAAACATGTAAATTCGAGAAGCGTTTGCAATGCAAGGGGAGTAACTCTTAATATTTTTACTTTCCTTAATGTTCTTTGGCGTGTATGGACGCAAAGACTTTACACATTTTTTTTCCATTTTGCACTACTTCTGTTCCAGTAAAAATTGTTTTTCGTGGTGCGATGACTAACAAAGCTAGTCTCCTCAACTGGGAAAGTGCCACGTTTCATCCTCACCGCCGTTTCTCTATTGGGGAGATTGAATCGTGTATCAAAGATTAAGTGGGTCTACGTCTTCCTGCTTCTTTTTGAAAAAAATAAATTAAATTCAACCTCTCCAACCCTTCTTGCTTCATGTCTATATTTCATGGAAACATTTTCGGTTTTAAGAAAAGGAATTGCGAAATTTCATTCAATCCTCAAAATGAATTAAAATCTTGATGAATCAAAACAATGTTTTAGTCATATATAGTGGGTTAGCCAATCTGTATTGGTTAAAAATACAAATAAAACTGACCCTCTACTATTTTTGCTAAATCAAATATCACAAAAACAACAACAAAAAAAGAAATAATCAAGTAGAAAAATTTGTTCAAGAATAAATATTTTTATAAAACACAACAAATACAAAATATATGCTAAAGTTGTTAAAACGCTTTCGAGTTCTTGATTGTGTCTAATATTGAAAGATTTAAAGTTGTTGAACTGTATGTATGAAAATAAGAAGGTGTGCTTAAGTATTATTATTATTGTTGTTGTAGAAAAATTAAACAGTTCTGTTTTTTGTATTAAATTAAAAAGTATTGTTCTTGAATCCCTATGATTTCTACAGTGTTGTCGCTCTTTTACCGGAGATGTTTGTAGTGGAATAAATAAATTGTTGGAGTGATCGTTCTTTCGCAAGCTGGGTTTATGTTAATTTGTAGACTCGTCCACGACAATCAGTCTACCTTCCGATGGAAATGCACTCTTCTTACATCCATTGGTCGATCACCGTAAATCCGGCTTGCTGATTGGTCAGTTTCGACCAATCAGATCGCTCCCACGCGCACGATTATTCTTCGCGCCATTCTTCCTGGAGCCTCTTTGACTGTATATAAACCGGAGTAACACGTGTCACCTTGAGCATTCCAAAGGAGCAGAGCCGAGCAAAGCAGATAGCAAACCAATTTCGACCGCTCAACACAATTACCAAAATGTAACCTTCAAGGAACTCCCGTCTTTGACTAACGCAGTCAGACGTAAAAGAACTTTCGCTACTAATAAGTAAAGTCAGCAATTCACTTTCAGAGAGATCTCTAGAGATTCGTCAACACCTGACTCAACCTTCAACCTCTCTCTCTCTCTCTCTCTCTCTGAAATCTTTGTACGTTTCTGAAAAAAGTGTTATCTACACTACTAAAAACAGAAACTACAACTTAAGTAAATATATAAAAAAGTACGGTCCAAGGTGAATAACTCTGCCAAAACAAGAACATACAAAATTCAGCAAAAAATCTCGCAACTACATTACTTTAAAATTTATCTCTCGATAAATTTTCCTTAAATTTTTATGTGAACACTTTTCCTAAAGAAAGGAACATTCATGAACTTTGAGTTCATAAAATACTTAATTCAACTTTTCTTCAAACATTCAAGTATTTCAACTGAAACACAACTTTTTCCAAAATTGTATTGTAATTTATTTGTACATAAATATTCAATGTTTGTTTCTAATTGAATTCACGGCTACCTTTGTTTCTTTGTTCAATATTGCCTTTGAGATTTATTCCATTTGTATTGTCTACGCTAAAATTGTTGTGATTAATATGAAGAACATGCTTTTCACGTTTATTATCACAAAACTAAACCCTTCTGATTACACACTAATACATAGTCAATCGCAACAAATTTAAGTAATTAAATGTTAAGCTTGGAATTGGGCGACAAGGTTCGTTGTTGCTTTGAAAAACTTGGTTCGTCTTAATTTTCCTGTTGTTGTGTCGATCTCCAATGAAGTCAAGTGAATGAGTTGAATATTTTAAGGGCCCAGTGACTAAATCACGTCAAAGTTTCATATTTATTATCTTGGTCACGTAAGGACTCGAGAACATTTTGTGGCGTCAATTCGAGGTCAAAATTTGTTTCGTTACCTTCGGACGTAGTTGATGACACCTAATTGATATTTTTCAACCAATCAGAATGCATCAGTTGTTATAAATTTGGCTGGGAGCCTCTATGTGTTTTTCACTTGCACAAATTTTCGATTTAAAACAATAAATGTAGAAATCTGATTCTACACATGTAACCTGCCGTCTTTCATTATTCAAAAAATAATGTGAAAGATATAGCCGAGAAAAGAACATTTGGAGGGTCTGAGGAGAATGAAAATTTGACATTATTCATGCTATTTCTCAATCAGCTCATGGCTACATACAGCAACGCATAACAATCTGGGAAGAAAAGAATAACAAACGAAAGTAAGTAGTAGCATTGTGCTTTAGGACGTAGACGATCATAGCCCTCCGCCTTTTCCTTTCCCTTGTAGCTCTTAATAAATTTTGTCTTTTTTGCTATTTCTCCCAGACACTGTTCCACCATTCACTTGCTCAAGCCCATTAAGAATTTACTTTAACTCAGGACAATCAGTGGACCTTTCCTTATCTGCATGCACAAATCAGTGAGAGTTTTCCTTCCGGAATTTAACATTATTTTCCTCTTGCAAGCATATTCGTTTCAAGATATTCAAGCGAAGTGTATGTTGACAAATCTCAACACTCGATATTCCCTGACTACCCTCAGCAGGATGGAGACCACACACCTCGCAACATGCCACATGAGCCTTGACGTCCCAGAGGAGGTTGAAAAAGACTTGAAATAATTTGAATATTTTGGTTGATGGGAGTGAAAGAACAGAGAGTCAATAAAGGAGACTTGGATCGATGTGCAAAGCAAAATAATCTTCACTTCCACTTCAAGCAAAAATTCTTCTGAACCCAGAGATGAGCTGTAGCCTCAGCCATTTCGGAACATCTGACCAGTTCATCTCTAGTTGTAGGCCAGGACCTAACCGCGTAATTATTTTGCCCAGGCTGTCCATCCAACTGATGTACCTCAGAAGGAGAAACACCCTTCCTCTCACACAACCACAAGCATACATACTTATCACAGGTGATTTTGACACCTACTGCCATCTCTTATCTGCTAATTTCTTTGCTGACTTTATCTATTTCGGCAGTGGTCTTTATGAACACAGATATATCATCAACATAAGTGGGATACCTGGTCGAGGTGGTAGCACCAGGCAACGAGATTCCACAAAGGACCAGATTCACCTTCAACCTGAATAATTATTTTTTTCGATTATGAAGTATACTAAATGAAGGTTGTCTTGGATAGTCCTGCCCCTCGCAATCCAAGTCTGCTTCAAACCAATCACAGTCAAGGGGTTAGCTATCACTTTAGTCGAAATCTTCACCTCTGCGTTTAACAAAGTTTAAGAGCAAGAATTACCCATCACATTCCACCGTTTTTGTTCTTACACAGCAAAAAGATCTCACTTCTGATGATAGAGTGCTGGGGTATATTGCCATTCTTCAAACAATGATAAAAAATAAGTTCTAGCAGAGGAAAAACATGACCGACTGCCTCTAGTACACCTTTATGAGAAGACTAGCCCTGGTGTCCTATCTCGGCTGATTTGTCTCAGTAGTTCCCAGATTTACATCTCAATGATGGCTACCTTGGACTCAATCATCTCAAGACTAGAGAAGCTTGCTAAATAGGCTTTGAACAGAGTAGGATTCAGGCCAGACTCCCTGGTGAAAATCTACTGAAATTAAATCCAAAAAGTCTAACAGATGACTTTGTTTGACACTGCGCAATTCCTTTTGTCGGGATTCAGTGACTCAGCAGGAGACAGTCTTTTTAAGCAAGCCCTACCAGGGCTTGATCCGTCTTGATAAGCAAGGAGGTTAGATTAGCTTCAGCTACGACTAATTATCCACAATCTCCTAATTTGACTATCCAATCTAATTTAGATTCGGCTACAGTTTTGTGTTGCTAATTTATCTAGATTGAGTCAATGTCTATAATCAGCAGCAAGCAACCTAATCAAAGACTTAAAGTGACCTCAACCACAACCCCGCCAATTCTCTCTGTAAGGTTGGTAAAAACGGATCCCGGAAATCATCCACCCCGAAGAAAAACATATTGAATTTCCAGTAACCATTTAATCAAGGCTTCGTCTTATCTAAGTTTATTCACACATCGGTGAGCCTATGGTGCAAGTAAACTATTAAATGAAAACTTGAACAATCTAAGAGCCCTACTCTCTTAACCCGGTCAAAGTAGCTCACACACTCTGCCGTTTCCAGGCTGCACCGATTTGTCCAAGTGCACACTAGTTTCCGGGAATATTATTTTCTAAAATTACTGACCAGATCAGGTCGGTAGATAAAATTTTGAAATGGTTTCACATCCAGATTGTTAGTATCTGATCTTTACTTACTACAATCTAACTTGAGTTCAATAATGGCTTTCCAACAAGGAATAAAACTGCCCATCAAGACATCGTCAATATCAGCTAGACGAGACGAAATAAGACAACCTCTTCTGCTTGTCATTGGGCGCATTAATCCCAATTAAATGACGAGCTTCATGGTAACGTCTTGGGAGTCGGTGCCTCTTTCAAAGGTTAATTCCTGAAACGGCTGGTTAAGTGACCTAGTAAGCAGTAGAGATGCAATTGCTTGGTTGGGGAAGATAGAACAGAAGCCAAGAATCCACGTGCTTCTCTGGACAGAAAGTGGAGGATGACCAGTCTTTCCAGCACGTTGATTCCTTACCCATCACAATGACGGGATATTTCTGACCACCTATCTCTAACCTGTTGGCAATGGAGGTGACGACCCAACAACAAATGGAATTCCAACTAATCACACGTATGAGCAGAAGAGGCACTCACCAGATGACCATACTGCATGAGATACATGGCCAAGTGTTCACCCATCATATAATCATAACGCGTATACTTGTTCACTACATAGGCTGACACTGTTTTATTCAATGCCTTGAGCTCTACTAAGTGCCTGCTATCTGTAAAAACATCAGTGTACTTTTCAGCAATGATCCTTATTGGAGCCTCTTTTATTCCGTCAGTCGCTTATTTGCTCCTTGATCATCTAACACTTTGAAAACAACCTTCAAAGGAGTAGTTACCTTGAAAGATTCTTTTGCAGTATTTTCCATTCCATCCCTTGTCCATAGATTATTTTGGGTTGACAACACATATTTGAGTAGTGTCTTGTCTGGAGGATATGCCTTTGAATTATGCTCAAATAAGTTTTTGTTTTTTATCTTGAGCAAGAACTACTTTGCTGACAAGGGTAAACATTGTTTTTACTAAAAATAGTAAAAAAGAAAGAAAACAAGGAAAAGCAGGAATTCAAAACAATCTAACCAAGAAATTATAGAAAAACAATGAAAAAAAGAAAACAGACAAAAACAAAAGTAACGAAAATAAAAGAAATTACTGCAATAAGAATTCTTCCTCGATCAAAATAGTTCCCACAAAAGTTCAGAATGACAAAAATCTATCTTTGCAAAGGCCAAAATTAAAAAAAGAAAGAACAAAAGACTATACATATGGAATGACTGCTAAAGAGATCGCCTCGCCAACTTCATAGTCAAATTTATATGTGCATGCTGAGATTTCTTCTTAACCAATAAAAACGGAACATTTCTTGGTCAGATTCACCATATGTATATTGTCTTTATCTTTTTTGTGTTGAGGTCAGGACGCTAGGACCCTTGACTGTGTTCCTTTTGCATATGAACATAATTCTTACTTTGTGAACTACTATTACCATTGATTTGCCTACTTTTGATTCGGATATATATTATTTGCTTGGTATTATTTTGCCCTGTTCTTTTTCTTATTGTTTAAGAACTTTGTGAGCTCTGTTCATTGAGAATTTTCGTTTCTTTACTCCTGGCTCCTTGCCCATGTTCGACTCTCGGTATTACATCCCTGATGGCTGTCCGCACGTCGTCCATAACCTTTTCCGTACACTACGGTTGTAATTATTACGGGCGGTTTCGATATCGGACACGACCCGCAACGCCAGCACCGGATATTCGATATGCCCCAAAACATCGCAACGCCAGCTCTCCGTTCCTTCCCAACGCGTCCAGTTGGAAACCAGACCAGCCGACCAGGAGCGATCATCTGCAACGACCAGCAGCAATCATCTGCAACGACCAGGAGCAATCTGAAACGACCAGCACATCTGCAGCGACCAGCAGCAATCATCTGCAACGACCAACACTTCCGCAGCGAATCACCTACGAGGACCAACAGCAATCATCTGCAACGACCAACACTTCCGCAGCGAATCACCTACGAGGACCAGCAGCAATCATCTGCAACGACCAACACTTCCGCAGCGAATCACCTACGAGGACCATCAGCAATCATCTGCAACAACCAACACATCCGCAGCGAATCACCTACGAGGACCAGCAGCAATCATCTGCAACAACCAACACATCCGCAGCGAATCACCTACGAGGACCAGCAGCAATCATCTGCAACAACCAACACATCCGCAGCGAATCACCTACGAGGACCAGCAGCAATCATCTGCAACAACCAACACTTCCGCAGCGAATCACCTGCGATGACCAGCAGCGATCATCTGCGACCAACCAACCTTTCCCGTATACAACTGGGTGTAATTACTACGGGAGGTTTTTCGACGCTGGCCTTGACCAGTAATGCCTGCACTGCAACGTCCAACCGTCGACACGACCGGAGCGTCTGCACTTCAACGTCCAACCGTCGACACAACTGGAACGTCTACACATCGACTCCAACCGTCGACACGACTGGAACGTCTTCACATCTACGTCCAACCGTCGACATGACCAATCCAACCCTGGACTCGACCAGTCCGACCACTCTTGCCAGACCAATATAATCCACTAGTTTCTTCTTTATATAATAAACTATAGCAGTAGTCATACATATCCCTCGTTCTTTTGTCCATTTTGTTTCATCTTGTCAGATTTCACGTCTTTAATATAAAAAATGTTAGCGGGCTCCTTGCGACACGGGGGCGCACGGGCCGTGGTTATATATCACGGAACCCACCAAGGGAGTCCGCTACACAATGACAAATTAAAGAACAAATTAAATAATACAATAAAGCTTTTTTTTTTAAATTATAAGCGGAAAATTTGAACAAAAATAAACATATTAAATAATACAATAAACACTTATTTCGTTTCTAAACATTTTTGTAAGTTTATTTTGTACATAATCATGCTCTTTACAAAGACATGCTCGGGTTAAGTTTAGGGTTAGATGTTAGGGTTAGGAGAGGTTTGGTTGGGTTTATTTCTGTGTAGAAAAATAAAATATAACAAATGCTTTATTGTATTATTTAATTTGTTCTTTTAATTTGTCATTGCTATTCGACACAGAAAAAAGGTTTTAATTTAATTTGTTTAAAAAATCTCTGTTATAAATATAACTACACTTATCAAAAAAATATTGCTTTACGATAATGCGTAGTGATTTCAAGAAGAGATATAGCTGTAAAAGAAGTAAATAGGCCAGAATTTCTGATTGCGCCACCGGAAAGCGTGAATAATAGTCAGGTCAGATCTATTAAAACAATGCCTGTATTCGAGGATGAATGATCAACAAGGAGTCCGATATTTTCTTATCGATAACTACAAAACAGTAGGTTTCTTCATAATCTAAATGTTAAATCGAGTTCAGCATGTACATTTACACGGAGCTATGACGATTTTGAAAAATTTTACGGGATATTTAGCGCGGGTGTTAAAAAGCAAATTTAACAGAAAAAAGTTGTCACCCTTTGAAATTTAAGTAACACTGACCTGAAAAATAAATTATTTTTTATATTTATTTATTTACAAGAGAGAGAAAGAGACGCGTTTTAGTTTAAATTGATTCATTTTAAGATTGTATTTAAAAAGCAAATTAGTTGTGTTAGTGTTACCTAATCGGTTGCCATGACAACCATTTTGAGCGGGACTAGAATTGAAACAAGCAGACGATAGTAAAAAAACAAAACTAAGTTATACAAGAAGTCAGTCAGAGGAAATTTTGTCCAGCAAATGAATGTGCTTTATCATTTTTATTTTCCTTAAAAAAATGAAAAAAAATTTGGGTTCATAAAAAAGAGAAAGAATGTGAGTACAGAATTTATACATTTTTATTTTTATTTCATTGGAAATCTTTCGGATTTGGCCAAACATCGAAGATTATTTGAGTTAATTTCCAAATAAAAAAAAAAACTTTATTGTTTACTTCTATTTTCCTCTTTTCAATTCCATCAATTATATGTTTTATTTAATTGTTTCTTTCTCAATAATTTAATATTTTACTCTAAATGCTCCGTTGAATGAATTGGAAAGATTTTTCTATCCAACAGAAATTACATTTTAAACATTTCTTTACTCGTTATAATGTTTATTGTATCCGAATGTAAATCCATATTATCTTTGTTTCTCATTTTTGTGATGAATTTGAAGAATTCATTGATTATTCAAGAGACATTCTTTTTCATTTTTAGCATGTCCACAAGTGTACGTAATGGAGCATTGTTATCATACTTCGGAATGCACCTCTACATCATATCCCTGTGTTGCTGGGTGGATGGCAAAAGGTTGGAATCAAGGTAAGTTAGATAAAATGTCAATCTTTATTAGATTCCCATTCAAATATTCAATGTACTTGACTATCTTCAATCACTGCTAAGCAAATAAGATTTTCTGTTTTTTTCTTCTTTTAATCAGAAAATGAAAAATAAAAATAAACTCATTATCCCCAAATCTTTCAATATATTTTAAATGAATTAATAATCTTTGTTCGTTTTGACTTCTTCGTCTTATTTTTTCTTGCACTCTTCTCTTGACACCCTCAGAAATTCAGTAACTGGTGGGAGGAGGTTAATCCTGGGTGACAAAGATGACAGGGTAGGGGCATAGCGTTCTGTGGGGCGCTAATGGTGTTGGTAAGAAATGTGTGCATTTTATACAAGTCAGGTAGGCTCCAAGAACGAGCGCGGGAAGAATATTGAAGAAAATGTCAATTTATGTGATTGGCCCAAAATCGAACAATTGCTGATTTTTTACTATAACCAGTTTGGTGAGGCAAAACATGAGAAATTCTTATGCGGCTCGTGCGATGCGTAAATTGTCTTTCGAAGAAAGTACTGTTTATTTTCTGTTCAATTACTGTTAAGTAATTTGTGGGCGTGGTGTGCGTAGGCGTCCACTACACTACCCCCCACCCAGATTGGAAAATGTGATGATAATCCAAATGTTTTCAATATGTGGCGTAATTCTTAAACTTTCGAGGCCAATGCACCGTACGTCCTTTTATCGTCTCTTGTTATTGTTGTTGTTGTGTAGTAGCAGGTTGAGCATTGTCTAGTGACGTTGATGGGGCCGGTGTGTGTGTGTGTGTGTGTGTTTCTGTGTGTGTGTGTGTGTGTGTGTGTGTGTGTGTGTGTGTGTGTGTGTGTGTGTGTGTGTGTGTTAAAGTGTGTGGCTGTGTGAAAATAAAAAAATCTGATGGCCGACGTTGGGGGTCTGTGCCCAGAAAGCAAACACGAGTCTACAGTGTAAAACATGCAGCGTCGAAAAGAAGCAGCATTGTCATGTTAGTAACATTGACTGGAAAAGGGTTTGTGAAAGACGTGAACATTATTATGAAATTTGATAAGAGAAATAGTACAGAAATAAAAAAGACGGGGAGAGAGAAGACAAAAGAGAAATGGGATGAAAGAATGAAGGCAATATGGAAGAGCAAGAGATAGAATTTAACACAGACACGGAGATAGTGTGCGTGCGTGCGTGCGTGCGTGTGTGTGTGTGTGTGTGTGTGTGTGTGTGTGTGTGTGATAATAGAAAATCTGATAACCGGGGCGGGGTGGTGGTTGGTCTGTGCCCAGAAAGCAAAAACGAGTTTCCAGGGTAAAACACGCTGCGTCGAAAAGAAGCAGCATTGTCATGTTAGTAACATTGACTGGAAAATGGTTTGTGAAAAACGTGAACATTATTATGAAATGTCATAAGAGAAATAGTACAGAAATAAAAAAAGACGGGGAGAGAGAAGACAAAAGAGAAATGGGAAGCAAGAATGAAGGCAATAGGAATGAGTGACAGAAAGAATTTAAGACAGTCAGAGAGGTAGTGTGTGTGTGGGGGGGGCGTGTGTTTGTGTGAAAACAAAACAAGAGAGGCAACGGGTAAATAAAGAATAAGATAGGAAGAAGTTGGAGAAAAAAGAGAAAAAGAAAATCAATGACAGAGAATGTAACTTGAAGAGGGAGAGAAAAAAATAGAAAAAAATATGTAGGAGAAACAGTAACGGGTTAGAAAAGTTGACACAAATAACGGCCGGGAGAGAAAAAGATAAAATATCGAAATAGTTAAATGGTGATGAAATGAGAGAAAAATTTAAGAGATACAGGAGAGAATTAGAAAGAAAATATAATCTAAATGTCGAAGGGAGAGAGGAAAATAAATTAAAGGAGACAGAAGAAAAAAAGAAACAGAAAGGCATCAATCTGAAGAAAGAAATCTCTTGTTGATTAGCAATTTGTATTTCAGTCTGGAATTGGTAGAGAAAAAAAGTTTTACCATTTCATCCCAATCAAGGCGATAATACCGCTAAGACGCAAGTGTTTACTGGGAGTGAATGAGAATGAGAAAACATTACTGATGAAAAAGGATAGGTTTCAGGAAGACAGAAGATGGCAACTGACGTTGCATTTAAATCTTTGAAGATTGTAGATGGGAGGGAAACAAGAAACCGGAAGATAGTTCCACAGGAGAGAAGTGCGAGAAAAGAAATTATGAGAATACAACATATGGTTACATCTTGCTAGTTCAGCAGTAAAAAAGTGAGACCTAGTTGTCAATCTTGTAGCATGTTTAAATTCATACAGTCGAGGTACCAAGGAGAACATCTCATCGGAACAATTGCCATGAAAAATATTTATAGAAAAGGCATGGAGAATCTGCGTCACCTCGGCGAGGAAAATGACTGAAGTCGAGATACCGGGTCAGAATCCATTACATTACGGAACCTCCTTTAGATTTTGTCAACACTCACGTGATATATATAGTAGCAGCACCAAACTAGATATGGTAGCAATATTAAACGAACGGACGAATGGCAGATTTTGTAAATATAGACACAAAGGCCATGCATGTGGATACGAGAATCCTTTTGAAAGAGCGGAAGATAGCCAGGAACAGAGAAGTCAGTCGTAGAGATTAAGAGGTTTAGATTAGTTTCTTACAGAATTAGGATGTCTGAAGAATGTTCCAAGAGAATCGATTCTAAACGGCAGAAATTGGTAAGAATACATCGATTGTTGAATAAGGAAAGTTTAAGGGGCTTAGGTATTAGTTTGGTAAATCGTTTTGACCATCATATAGTTTTAAGGTGGAAGGGGCCAAGAATAACTGTAGCTGCTGATCGCAGGAGACAACATAAACTGTCTGTAAATTGGCGGACACTACAATGCAGTGTTGCCTCAGGGTTGCCTACCGGAAGTACTTGCAGAGGCACCTTTCCATATGTAACATGACACTGAATTGCAACCTGAAATGCATCTTAAATGGGTATTTTTAATAGAATTTTTAATAAAAGTTTTTTTTTAATAATTTAATACCTTTAATTCTGAATATTCCTTCGTATAAATTTGATTTTAGATACTAAAACCATATTCACTTAATTGTTGTTTATCTTTAGCGTCAGAAACTATTTTATCTCGTCGTCATACCGTTGGCTTTTCACTGGAATCTCTTTCTTTATCATGGTTCTCTTGTCTCCTTTCTTTTGGTTGAGTGAAACCCACTTTGACATGACTCGTCAGGACTGTTAATAAATTCCGATCCGTCTCAGTGATCTACGGGATTTTTTAAAGTTCGTTCAACGTTAGGATGGATTTTATTTCGGTTTCGTCTTAGACTAGGTACCTCTACGATATCGCTAAAAAAATGGCATAAGCATGATTAAAAAGACGCCAAACTTGACGAAAACAAAATTTTATCGTCTAAATGCTTATGTTATCTGGAAGAGGAAAGTTTTTTTTCATTATTTTTTAAAAAATTTTCCTTCTTTTTAGAATATTCTAAATTTTGATTAAAAAACTTTGTTTATCTTTGTATCACCGTCACGAGTGAAATAACATATACAATTTTTATCACTTTTTTTTGTATGACACCCATTATTTTTGGAAATCTTGCAAAAATGAAAATAATTGTCGGATGTTAATGAAACTTTCAGAAAGAATTCACAGATGATCTAAATTATTATAAATATGTTTTTTTAATTAAAGTCATGACAGAAATATTTTTTATATTTATTATCCCCCCCACCATAACTAATTTTATGAAAACTCTAGAAATTCGCTCGCGTCGGGTTTAGTGATTACAATAGTTAAAAGCACAAGGCTTTGAAGAATGCAAATCACGTTTATTTTTTTTTAATTGGACCGCCAGTACCTGAAAATCAACTCCGAACTCTAACATACAAAACTCAATAAAACAAATACATTATTTAATTTCAAATGCTTTTATTTGCTTTTAGCTGTTTTTATTAATATGGACAATATTTTCTGAAAGCAAAACATTTTTTCGATGAATAATAAATTTTTAATACAGTTATTTCTTAATTATTTAATTATAATACATTTTTTACATTAAGTTGTTAAAATATTTTAAAATTAGTTAAAAGCCGCGTCGGGTTTCCTAAGTGTCCTTATGATATAGATCTTGTTTTAGTGTTTTGTAAATTGTATCGTTTTGACTACTCCAAACAAAGCTTGTAATTAAAAAAATGTAATTTTGTCTTCAAAAAAATCGTTAAAACGGTTGTTATTAAAATGTACGGGAGGTAACAAGTAAAAAAAGGTCACGTGACTTGAGTTTAATGGTGTTGCAAATTCTTAGCGAGACAAATGTTGTGCATTTTGAATTAGCGTTTTTTACTCATTACAAAAATTTGAACATCATCCTAAGTCATTTTCACCATCAACATTACTACATTTTTAAAAATACCATTTATTTCATTTATCATTTTACATATTTCATTGCAATTTCAATTTTTTGAAGTTGTTTTACAGCTTTCACTTTTTTTCTTTCAGTGAGCCGTCTGTCAATTTTTCAATTACGATTCATTTTCATACTGTACCATTTGATTTATTTTTAATTTTTTTTATAGCTACTTTTTCAATATATTTCTTGAATTTGTGAAATTCTTTTTATAGATTTTTTAATTCATGTATATATATATTTTTTGTTTTGAAATAAGAAAGATAACATATCCAACCGAGCACTGAAATTTGGCGCACTCAGATATTTTTCGACATTTTTTTTTTTTTATATTTTTTTATTTAGTTTTAATAGTCTTCATTGAGATTTTAATTCATTTCATTTACATATTTTTCATATAAATAAGAAAAAGAAAAGAAAATTACCTAGCAATAGCTGATATTATTTAATTTTTGTCATCATCATTTATTTATCAAAATACTACTATAAATTTACATTTTTTTTTTTTGCTCCTTATTAGTTTGTTTCATTTCTAGACATAAAGAACAACATATAACTATCTCGGTGATCATTGTGAATTCAAACAAACTATCCAGTATTGCCTCTGAGTCCTTGGTCCATTCTGCCTGCAGCTCATAAAAATTCATTGTCATCACCCTGCTCAAAATGTGTTAAAAAACAAAAATACATCAAGCCATTTCTCAAACTTAAATTATAAAAAGAAAAAAAAAGAAAAAATTGTGTTTTTTTACAAGGTGATGACAACTTGTTATTGTTGGCCGGCTGGCCCTTGACCCAGCAATCTCGAAGTCAATTTTTTTGGCTTAATTTCAACACTGTTTTCCTCAATGCTGATTTCAAATAAAAAACATGCAAAAAAAAAACCTGATTTCTAATGTTCAGGTATAGTAATTTTAACTATTATTTTTCATATTTCATGCCCAGAAAAAAATGTTATAATCATTTTCAACAACCAATTTCACTCAGAAATGAAAGAGCATTCTTTGCTTTCAGGAAATACTTAGTTTCATGGGGTGCAGATCAAAAGTTTCCTTGATATTTTGTTCAGATGATGACATAAGTTATTTTTCAATATTTTTTTCAGGGCAAATAGGCTGCAGAGTGTAACAAAATAACTATTGATATGTTTGTGATGATTTTTACTTAGGATAGAAATGTTTTATCAAGCAGATATGTATTGACTTTAGGGGGCTACAGCTACGTGACGTCATTTATGTCCTTCCGTATGATCATTCGGATCTCACGTTAGCTGTCGATATCTGATGATAACACATCACTCATTGCCTGTCAATAGCGAAAGATGTTAAGATCGCCTCCCTTTATTTTAAACCACATTTATTTTCGAAGAAAGTAAGTAAAAGTTTCCTTAGAAATATATTAAATAATTTTTAAATTAGATAATTTTCGTTAAAGCAATTTTGAAAAACCTATAATTGATTTTTAAAAGAAATTTAAACTCGGATTTTAAGTTAGTTTAAAAAATATTTTAAATATGGCTGATATCGATTTTTTTCAATAATTTCGCTGACAAAAAAACAAGATTTTTAACTAACATTTCGGGCATGCTAAGAATGAGTAAAACATTTTTAAAAATACTCAAAAAATACTTCGGTATTTCTTCTTAATGATATATATACTTAAGCAGATAACAAATTTTTTCATCAAATTTAAGGCCTTTCTTGTCAAGCTATACTGTTTTTTTTTACATTTCGTGGAGGTACCTATCTTAGACTTAATAATCCTATAAAATTACGTCAATCCACTTTAGCTGTCGAAAGGCTGATTTAAATGCAAAATTAAATGTAAAATATGTCACGTCAGTTGATATTTGGATTATATTTACTGACATTATCAGTTTAAGAAAATATTCAGAATAACGTGTCAGTTTTGAGTTACAATTGGAAAAGTTTATGTCCTTTCTTTGCTTAACTTTATGAACAGAATCAGTAGAGCCTTTGTAAAGCATGCTCAGGTCAGCTCTTTAGTATCTTTTGAGCCTGTTTGATTTAGTTTGGCGTGAAGAATGAAAATCATTGTTTCATACAAAGTGGTCCATTTCGACGTGATATAATCGTTAAACATCTTGTCTTGCTAGATCAATTACCACTGCGTAGTGAATTCAATTCTTACTAGGTACTCCATACCTTTGTCATTGTGTCACATCTAAGCTACACTTACAGAACCCTTTGGCACTATAACGCGGTGCAATAGTTAGCAAACTTGTTTCGCTAGATCGATTATAACTGAATAGTGAGTTCGATACTCACTGGTTACTGCTTACTCTCGGCTTCGTGCCACAACTATGTTATGCTTAGTAACTCGGACACTTCAATGTAGTGTAATCGTTAGCCATCTTGTCTCGCTAGAACAATAACGACTGAGTAGTGAGTTCGAGCCGAGTACCCTACATATTTAGCCTTGTGTCACATCTAAGCTAAACTTAGAAAATCATCGTTGATTTATGTGAAGAGAAGAAAAAATGTTTTAGCACTTTGTTTTTTGATGTGGTTATAAATTAGTATAATGTACCATGTAACCCAGTACTGTATACAGCATGGCCTGGTCATCGGCAACTAATCGGGTTCCCTCATCAGGCTTTTCTGCTGAGGGGTTCTGCAAGATACCTAGCAAGATAAAGAAAAAACCTGTCAAAGAGCTTATGAACTTTCTTGTGGGGACAACGGCCATTAGGATAGACTGAGCCCTATAGCTATGGATGTAGCCAGTGCGGTGATGAAACAGCATCGTTGTGTGGAGGAATTCCTAGATTGAAATCAGCCAGGGTGGTGAGTTCCCTCGATGGAATCAAGAACCGCATGTTCGTGACGAGGAGCCTTCAAGTTGGATTTTATTTGACTTGGAGAATAGGTGGGCTCGACTTGTCCAAGACGCACTATCCATGAAGGAATACTTCCCCATCTTTTCAACACAGATATGTGGGGGTAACTATTCAAGTGTTAAGCTTACAAACGACTCTACGACCACACCCGGTCATGGGACAAATGAATTTTGTTAGCTTTGGAATGTAATATGTTAGCTAAAAATAGAGAAAGCTTTTATAGACTCATCGGTGAAGTAAATGTATTAACCTACATATTTCTAAGAACTAGTATATTTTGATGATAGTTTTATCATAAATATGATTTTTGTTAAACCTTTAAAAGTGTTGCTACCTTAAATAGTAATCTCTCCAAAATCTCAATGCAGTGGCCAGCAGAAACATGCAGATAACTGGTAAGTAACGTCGATGCAATAAACGACGCATTAAGTTACACACTCAGAATTCTTATTAAATTCTGCTTAAACGTATTGTTCATGTCCATAAACAAAACATTTTGCCCAAACGAAAAGGTTTTCAGATATATTTAAATAACTAAAGGAAGAATCAAAAATATTTAGACAAAAAGTAACTGGTGGTAGGAAGTATCAGACATTTCTTTCGTTATTAGACCTCACCTCTGAAGTTTCCTCCGTTGTTAACTGGACTTTATCTGCTGATTGAGTCATGTCGTCACTTGACTGACTGAATGTTTGATCTCATCGATGTAACTTCTAGTCTAACTGATAGAACAGCATTTCTTAGATTTGTTTCTTTTTATTTTGCTTATAATAATATACTTGTATTGTAGTTTATTTCAAATCTATTTGTTCGCATAGCTGCATTCGATGTACTTGCTATCTAACTGCTCATTTTTGGTGAATGACGAATGTTTACAGTCAGAAGCTTATTTGTCGTAGATTACTTCCACAAGGCAGAGAACAAATCACTGTAAGTTCAGACTCGAATATCGGGGGCAGAAGGAAATGCCGCCGAAAACTCGATTCGCAGAGGCTATCTCACAAATCACAATGCACGTCACCAGACAGAAATATCACTCACTCTCCGACGAACGCAGTAGCCAAAATACACAAATTTTGAATATTTATTGTATTTTCATACACAACTGTGGCACAAGGCCGAAAAGGAGGAGGGGTTAAGGCTGGTTTTTCCTAATTGCCTTCTTCTCTTTTATCTTTCTCTCTCTTCCTCTCTGCCTTCCTTCCTTTTCCTTCCCTTTCTTTTCTCCTCTTTTTCTTCATCCCTTCCGTATGCACCTCAACGCCCGCCGATGTGCGTCGCAGAGCACCATGGATTTTATCTTTTAAACCACAGCCATTTTGAGGCTTTTTCTGTAGCTTCTGAAATAGTCCTGATGGTATTACTCTTTTTTACTCCCCTGGCTCCAAGCTGCATTCAGATATTCCTGCAAAACCACGGCATCCGACTTCACTTGGGAGAGAGGTAGTCCGCCATTAGTTATACCTGCATTTCTCAAACAGCTCCTGGTACTTTTCCCATTATTTTTCCAGCTTTTTTTCTAATGCCTCTTCCTGTTTCTCCTCCCAGGGTACAGTAAGTTCGAGCATTGTAATCTGCCTGGAAACAGTTGACCAGATTAATAAATCCGGGTGCAGGGAAGATGTCGTTATCTACTATGGGAATTTCAACTGGCTCCCGAGGGCAACTTTTAATTGCCAATCTCGAGCAAAAGAGAGCATGAAAGTTGACGATTTACGCACCGAGGTGGAGTTTTTGCCTGCCTTGACAAAATACATCACCTTCGTTTCAGCCTCGCAAATACAACCGCTGATTGTTGCCGCCACTACTTTGGCTATTTTCTTAAGTAACTGATCATGTCTCCACTGGAACCTCCCTAATTCAAGTGCCCTCGGACAGGCGCTTAGAATGTGTTTCAGCCTACCTTTCCTGGCACAAACTAGGCATGATTGTGTCTCACTCATCCTCCATGTATGCAAGTTTGCACCACTCGATAGGACAAGACAATCCGAGTAGGGTCTTAGTGCCAGATTTCCGGCCAACTTATTTCATAATTCACTGGTGAAGACGTTGGATATGGCAGAAAGGACCAAATAAATTCTGTTATTCTGGCTGTTTGCAACTAGGCATCATTAGAATGTAGTACATATGTTTTTCCTATTATGAACACGTTGCATCTAATGGACGTATATACAGTGCAAACTTTTGGCGATGTCTTGCGTTTATATTAACCTCGCTACACAGTTTTCGTAGAGTTCTCGGTGACTATTTGGATTTTCTTCCACGCCCAGGAAAATTCTCTTTCGTGCCAAAGTGTTTAAACTTCTTTATAACGGACTGTACCGTAGATCTAGGGATAGCTGACCGGTTTGAAATAGCGCTTTAACTATTTCCCGACTTGTGGAAGTTAATAAATCTCTGTCTCAAGTAAATGCTAAACTTCTTTGTCTTCCGCATCGTGTTGTTAGCGTAAGAGTAACAATGGTGACACTCGATGCAACACGTGATGTTCTTTGCTGGAATTATCACAAATATTCTACTGAATAAATAGTCTAGACCGCTTCAAAGATGAAATAATTACTTATTACACGAATCAATCAAATAAAAACGATATTTTCTACTGTACGAATAATATTTTCTTTCCCAATTTTGCATAATTCGCCTGTCAAATTTGTTGTATTTAACCTATTGGTCGGAATATTGAGTTTCATATTCCTTGTTTTGTGCTTATTAACATATAAAAGACCTGGCATCATACGGACATTAGATTCGAAAAATATTCAAAATTATTGGGTGTACGTATAATTTCGTCGTTGACTGTGCATTTAGTCTTTCATTGCATTTTTGCTGTCTTTTACGTTGAACATTGTTGTCTGCAGCCTATTCTTTCATCACCTGTGATATATTTAAGAAGAGTTAATTAGGATGATGCATTCGCCATTAAAATTGGTTAGCCTAATAAGGATTTTTTAATATTGCAAAATTAGTGAGGAATCGAGAAAGGATCGAAATAATTAAAGCAGTGAATCTTCCCTGAGATTAGATTGATAAACATCCGTTTCCATTAGCCGCTCAACAAAAGGTCAATGTAAATTTTTAAAATGTAGCTTAGTCAGATACAGCTTTCCTATAGAGAACTAATTGGCAAGTATCGAACTAAATATATTAGCTATAGTCTGAGACAGTTGCAACTTGATAAGGTGATGATATTTTTTTAACTTCTCCGTGTATCGATATAATTGTCTGAAAAAGGCCAATAGTCGAAACGTTGTGATATAAAAAATAGATGAGCATGCTGGTACGAAAGGAAAGGCATATGATAAATTGAAATAATGCCTCACAAAGTATATTGGGTTATACAATAATATGTACACATAAAAAAGTCAGTGAATTAACAAAAGATAAATAATATGTATTGGAACAACTTCATAGTTTCTATAAATTTGCAAAATGGGAATAATATTAAATTGGTGTACATTTAAATTTTATTTTTTAATTTATATTAATCCATAGCATAATTATTCAGTCAATGCATTATATATATATATATATATATTTAAAAATAAAAAAGAAAGGACAGTCAGATTTATAACCTACAGTTATTTAGCATTTATTTTTAAAACCAGTGCTCGATAAACAATAAACCATAATATTATAATATTATTATTTAAAAATATGTATTTATTAGCATGTTTCGGAACTAAAAACTAAATTTTAAATTTAACTTAAATTTAAAGTTTTTGTTCCATTCTCAAGAGATGTTGAATAACTTTCAAAAAAATGATTTACGTTTTTTTAAGCTAAATAGTATTATATTGTATATGTTGGTGGAGGAAGTGGATTAAGTTCAAGCTAAATTAATTAACTCCAGACTTATTTCAATGCCTGATATTCAGGGTTTAACTTTGTGGAAAAAAAATTGAAGAAGAAATAAATTTGGAGAAAATATAAAACTTTTTCTAGAGAGATATAGAGTCTCCGGTGCGTCAATGTGAAGGTTGATGTCAAAGACCCAAATTTAAATGAAAAATTAAACCGTCAATCAAACTTAAACTTTACCCGCATACGATCTTAAATCAATATATTTAAATTACAATTTAATACACTAACACACAGGACCAAACTCCCGATTTCTTTCTCGGCTTCTTCAAAGGAAATCAACAACAAACCCACTCAATGAAGCGGACGATATTATAAACAACTATACCGTTAGTGTTCACAAACCAAACATTTATTTCAACAAATCATAATTACATGCATATTGGTCCAAATGCTACGTGGGTAACAAACAAAAATGAACAAAAGGATTTTTACTTACAAAACAATGTTGTCAGCAAGTAGACAACGCAAACATCATTCAACTTTTTCTTTACAACAAACAATATTGTTAAAGCATTTTATTTTTTTTTTACAATCAATTCAATTTCTTCTGTTTGTGTCTCTTCTTCAAATATTTTCTTTTCTTTCTATCAGACTCCTTTTCACTTCCTCTGGAGCTGAAAGGGTAAACTGAAAAACACAAATCCTAACCTAGTCTAGGATCTTAAAATCTTATTTCATGAAGAATATCTTTCAAAATATTTCAAAACTTTAGCTTTGGAATTCTTTTAAATCTTATTTCAAAATAAAGAAGGTGAATAGGGGCAGAATTCCCCGCATCGATTGACTCCGTCAAACAAATAGAAACGTTGATTCTCCGAATCAACAAACAAATAAATCAAATGAAACAATTCCCCTTCTAGGGAATAAAATTACTTCTTTTAGCTTCGGAATTCTACCGAAGCTAACCAAATCTTTTCTTCCAAATTTCTCAAATCTTTGCTACGGAATTCTACCGAAGCTCACGAAATCTTTTCTTCAAAGATTCTCAAATATAAACAAATCTTAGCTACGGAATTCTACCGAAGCTGAACAAATCTTCTCTTCAAAGATTTTCAAATATAAACAAATCTTAGCTACGGATTTCTACCGAAGCCGGTAAAATTCTTCTCTTCAAAGTTTTTCAAATATAAACAAATATTAGCTTCGGAATTCTACCGAAGCTAATTAAATCTTCCAACAAAGCCCTTCGATGCGAAAACTCACACTCCCCTGTTCCCATCCATAAATAAATCAGTAATATAGCTATTAAAAGCTAAATAAAAATGAATTCTATAATATTTAAAGGCAAATGATTCGATACTGTAATTCGAACTATTTAAGGTAACATTAATATACGTGGCCAACTATAGTAGTTCACCACGGAGCCAGAATAAGGACGTCCGTATCGTCCGACGACAAAACTCTGACTGAAGACAAAATCTTCTGATACAAAGGACTCGCTTTCAGCTGCCAAATTCCATGAAAAAGGGGCCATAAATTTTCCGACCGCCCCGTCCACATGCCACCGACCCCAGACATTAAAACAACATATCATATCTAATACCGAAGTCGTTGCAAGATCTCCTCTCACCTCATGTTAAATCTCTGTCAACAAAGATTTCCAAAAAAAACACTCAAAGCATGAATCTCACCACCGAAGTCACCGAAAGGTGACCTCTCACACTTATGTTAAATCTCGGTCAACAAAAATTTCCAAAACTTCTAATAAAGATGCAGAGATAAGGTCCAGGTATTTGCTGAATTAAAAAGGGATCCAAAATTAACTCTCCATAACTAGTGGGAAAATGTCACCGTATTGTGAATTAGAAACACGAGATCGCAAGGATTGAGGAGAAATAATTCACAGGTACATTCTGTCCAAACATTTAAGATAAAAAACTAGACGTTTTTCAAATCCTAGCAAAACAGTCAAAAATACTTTAACCCCACTCAATACCTAATATTTGCCGCGGTTGTAAGCATTTTGAAAGTGATTGTTTCTTCAAGAACAAAAATGTTATGAATGTGCTAAATTGGAACACAAAAGTACGTGTTTCATATACAAAAAATGGAGAAAAAATAAAACGTATGCGAACATGATAAATGCATGAAGTGACGATAAGAATTGGCCCAAAAATGTTATGAAGTATCAAGGAAGTCTCAGAGTATCAAATTTCTGCCTTGGCCGAAAACCAATATGCCATGGTCCAGAATACATATAGACTTCACAGGACCGTTAAACGGAACATACTATTTAGTGGTAGTTGATAGTTACACTAAATGACCAGAAATATTAAAATGTAGAAGACCGACTATCGCCGTAACGATAATTTTTCTTTTCCGAGATTTTTGCAAGGTTCGGTGTTCCTGACGCTATCATTTCAGATAACGGGACAATTCACGTCTATTGAATTATTATTTTATTTTTATTTTTATTTTATTTTTTTTGCAAACCATTAGCAGTAGAGCATATTACAACTCGTCTCTATCACACAAGATTAAACGGACAAGCGGAACTGTTTTTCGATACGTTTAAAAGAGAACTAAAATTGTCGGCGGGAGAGGAGTCAGGGGAAGTAATGCTCCAACAAGTGTTTACAGAATAACACCAAACTCGAACACCGTGTCTCGAATGTCGTCTGCAGAGTTGACTTTCGCCAGGAAGATTAAGTCCGTTTTTAATAAATTATACCAGAACGTAAGGCGAGAACATCAAGAAATAACAATATAAGTAAATACTTCAAACCTGGAGATAAGATATTTTTTAAATGTGGAAATAAATTTTGAGCATTTCGAAAGTGACAATAAGTATTCGTTTACATCACAGAAGTGGCAGCGAGTGTTCGTTGAGTCACAAAAAATGTAATTAAATATGACATTATAGAAAGATGTCGGTTCGAGGATTTCCTTTTCTAAATTCTATTTTCAATGACCAGCCATCAAAATACTGATTTCGGGAAGTGCGTTCGGCGATAACAATTCGACACTCCTCGTACATATATATATATGCATATATATAATATATATATATAGATATAGATATAGATATATGGATATGGTAAAATATTCAAAGATAGTTTCAAGATATGCTATATTTATGTGGTAAAATGTGTCGGTACAGAGCGCATGTTAATATAAGAGTGTACACGCAGGTCAACAGTAAATAGCGATAATCAGTCTCATGCTTGAATTCAGTCTTGAAGATTGTATTCAAGCATGTCACAAACTACACGTTACTGACCCTGGGGTAGATATATATTTCTAGTCTCTCTTCTATTACTATTCAGATCGCTATTCTCTCTGCTCTATTCACTATACTATTCTCTATACAGATCACTATACGAATTACTATTCGGAGGTTACTTGCACTAGCGAGTGATATTCGAAGGCGTCTGACGCCAGTATCGTTCAACGGCGTTACTATAGTTGTATCTACGATTACAAAGTCTCTTCTACAACGAGCATTTCGAAAGTGACAACGGGTATTTGGTGACATTACACAAGTGACAACGAGTGTTTGTTGACACCACAAAAGTAGCTTATGCGCTTCTTTCCTCTATCCCTCTTGCCTTCAATGTTTCCTGTGAGTATCAAAGTTTCTAATCCCTCTTTCTTCATTATATGCCCTAGAAATTTCACTCTTTCTGATGCTAAATATAAGGAAACTGTTTCCATATTCTGTAAAACTTGCTCCATTTTCACTCCATAGTATCCCAAACATCCTTCTTTAAAACCAAATATATATATATAGTATATATCTGTTTGTTTCTGTATATGACGTGTGCGAAATGAATACACGTTCGTAGAAGTCAAGAATGCTATGACTTTGAGCGATTCAGATACAATAGTGAAACCGGGACGACTGATGCCAGAAGTTGTTTAATTGTTCTCTCTCTACACAAATACTACGGGAGTAAGAACATTCAGAACTAGATATGACCCATACTCACCTTTCAGTTTGAAAACATCACACGAACGTGAGTGCGCGCGTGCACACACACACACACACACACACACACACACACACACACACACACACACACAGACACAGTGTTTTCGCGTGTGTGCTTATATATATTACTATTCAAAAAAAGATCACGAACCTCATCCAATCTGTAAAGTTAAAATAAAGAAGATTTTTCTTTAGTGCATCTTATCTATATGGTGAAAAATTATAATGACATGCAGTGTGAAAACATTTATAACAGGAGAAAGTTGTTTTTTACAGAAGCACAGAAGATACCAAAAAATATTTGTCAGCAAATGAAGAATACGTTAATCGCAATCGAATTCGAATATTGTTGAGGAGAAATGCTTTGTTGACAGCTTTTGCTCAAACTACATCGAATGAACAACATGCATTGGAAGGAGAAGAATTTCAACAATGACTTCTCCTAGCAGCCATGCCAAGCTGAAAACCAACGTTCACAAAGACTGTCTAGAAATGCTTCAACAACTGCAGCCGCAAAGACTTGAAAACTCAAGAAGAACGTACAATTCAAGAGAACAGAAAAGCTGCAAAAACAGCTTAAGCGTTGACAATGAAGGCTGCATAAGACGGCCTAAATAGTTATTGCTGCAAGATCAGCACCACATCAGAGAACCTCTAGACATTGTAGTCAGCATTGGTCTTTAAAGGCATCCGTATATGACCTCCTGCTATTCAGAGAACAAACCCACATGTCCTGCCCCAAAGTATATTTTTGATATATGAAATTTGTGAAAATCATATTATTAAAAAAGTTTAAGTGTAAATTATGAAAGAAGTAGGATGGACAAATTTACTGAAAGAACCAGGTCCAGCTCTGTCCCCGCATCCCCTAAGGAAATTATCTCAGTACCCAAAGTAAGGAGCCTCTCCACCTCCCCTGCCCGTGCTCCATCCCCCTCTCCCGCCACTTCTACTCTTGCTTCAGATTCCACACCCCTCATATGTCCTATTCTTCCCCATCCCACCAATCGAAGCAGAAAAAGGTGAAGAAGGGGAAATACTTTTCTGGCCCCGAGACGATTTGCAGGGTTGAGGAAAAAGAACTAGACAAGAAGCTACCAAGGCAAAAGAGGGGCTTTTGGGGGATGCTCATAAAACAAACGACAGTGGACGGCAAGTCCATAGAGTACCCCCTGAAGTTATGGACCCATTTATATAAAGCGAAGGGCGCTTTCCCTAACATAAGGATGTTTGAGATAAATACCTTTTATCTAAGAAAATTAAGGCAATTTTGTGCTGGGAGGGTCACTGTCATGCTCCATCCCTCCTTATTAAATTAACCTACCTCATGGACGTCGGCGGTATTGTCCTGGAAGGGCGGATGACGTCAGAAGTAGGTGTGGGGAGCCAAAGGATAATCCGTCGGGGCCCTGACTAACCCAGATTTCCGTCTCGTATGTGAGTAGGTCTTTTTCTTTTTCTATCGTTTCAGACTTAAAGGATGTCAATCAAGTGAGCAACTCTGAATGTGAAGGGCTTGAGGGATCGGGGTAAGGCAGCCCGCCTGCTCCGTGATCTCTTGTCTTTCGGCGTGGATGTCGCTGCGATCGAAGAGACCGGCCATGTTGGCAGTTTCTCGGTTCAGTGACCTTTCTCGGCCTAGGAATGTCTTCTATCGACTTCTAGTGGAGGGTGTCGCGAATGATTCTCTACGTGAGGAGCTCGACTTGTCGGTGGAGAAGGTTCGCTCTTACTGGTCTTGGGCGCCAGAGGCGAATTATCTCAGTAACCCTGAGTTTTCGCTTACCTGTCGATTGGCTCGGAATCGGCTGCCTCTCAATGACAAGACTTTCATATGGGGCTTGGCGGATTTGCCAGACTGTGAGCGGTGTGGCCTTGGTTTAGAAGAAACAGCTTCGCACGCTTTCTAACAATGTCCCCGTGTCCGCACCCTTAGGGACCATGTCGGCGAGCTGAGGTCTCGTCTCCCTCTCGAAAAGCTCGTGCCCATTGATCGCGCATACACGTGTGATAATGTGTCGTCCCCGTATTCTGGGGTGAAACGAATGGTGTTTCTGACGCTGCTGGCCCCTGCCCGAATGGTGATTTGGACGACGCGACAGGAGGAAGTCTTGCGATGCAACCGTCTTTCTCATCAGGATCTGATCCGATTCTTTGAGCATCAGCTCAAGATGAAGATTAGAACTGATAGAAAACGATTACATTCGACAGTCTTCAGCGAAAGGTGTGTGACTGAGTCGAGCTTGGTTCGTTTGAACGGGGCTAGCTTTGATTTTCTCTTTTAGGTCAAGCCTACGTCATATCGGGGTGGTTTCCTGTGGAGCCCTCCCCTTGGTTAGGTGAGACAAGCTTTTGTTTACCTAGTTAATGTGAATAAGTGTTGTTCCCGGCCTGTCCCTGGCCACATCTTTGGTTATGATCCAGCTTGAGATTCCCAACCTCTCCAGTTTGCTTTGGCTCCCTTTTGATCTCTAATGTGTCAGCTTTTTATTCCCCAAGCCCGTTTATATTTTCATTTTTCCCACTCCCTCAGCGAGAGAGCCTCTTGATTTTGTCCAATGGACAGAATACAGCGTCCTCTCATTTTGGCGGGTTGGACGGGCCCTACTAACATCAGTTGTGTTTAAATTGATTTGTGTTAATATTTTAGCTTGTTATTGGGTTCATCTCCCTCTTCTCTCATTTTTTCTTCATAGATTTTTATGTATATTTAGTATCATTAAATTTTTATGGCATGGGGCGCATTTTGTAGGACCCCCTAGAGAGAATGTGGTATTTTGGTGCATGGAGCACTGATTGGTGATGGACAAGTTCTTATGGTAAATGGGTAAATTGTAATGAGTGAATGGGTCGTGATTCGGATTAGCTAGGTTTAAGATAGTGAGAACCAGCCTCAACTCCTCCTTCTTTTGGCCGTGTGCCATAATTGTATTTTGAAAATGTAATAAATATTGTGCTGACTGGTTCACAGTGTTGTCCCGGTTACACTCTTTATTTCACCTCAAGGTGCTGGAGGCACTTTACCCTGGGTCCCACAAGCCTTCCTTGTGTAAACAGCGTGCGTGTTTGTTGGGACTCGCTGTCATTTGTCTCTATTTCCTTGTATCCATAATTTCTTTCTCCTCCACATTTCCTTTTCATTGTACATTTTCTGTGTTTTTAATTTAAATTAAATCTCCCGTTGGAAGCCCGAAGAGCGAGAGCTAAACTGGTTGCTTCACCTGTTTTTAATATGTCTGGTAATATCAAGCTTCACACTTTTATTTCTGTGATATATATATATATATATAATAAAATAAATTACTTTTACTATATATATATATATATATATATATATATATATATATATATATATATATATATATATATATGGTTTGGTCATAGGAATCAACATACTATAATAGCAGACTAATATAAACCAAGAGGTCACACATCTTATATCTCGGAGTATATGCATGTTCGAAATTATTATTAGACGATATTTGCTGAGAAAATTGTCTTAATAACACAATATATCAACAACAAACAAATTTGCTTGTTAGCGATATCCAATAATTAGTTAATTAACAACTACAGGTACATTAGGGATCAATACAGAATTTCTCCATTTCAATTTTTTAGTCAGACGAAAGGAACGAGGCAGTCGTCAGGGAAGGGTCGAAGGTATTTGTCTTAAAGGGAAGAGGATTTATAAAATTAAGTCCGGATATTAAGCATATCGCATTAAATTGGATTATATGAAGAATGAAATGTCTATTTAGTTTTACTTATAAGTGTATCTCCAGTTAGGTATCTTTGCTTTATTTGACCTTGTTTTCCGGAAGACTGTGAAGCTGAAATTTAGCCATGTGTTGATTTACTTACCGCAGCAATCGATTTTGTATTGATTTATAAATTTTTTCTTGGATTTTTCCCGACCTTTCGGATGGCATCATTGGAATTTTCTCGAAACTTACAAGAGGATTCAAATATGGCACGAAATAAACTTAGTTGCACATTGCGCCGCCTGATGACACGAGCGGACATTATTCTGAGACAGTTTGTCGCTTGGAATGATTGATTGTTTTGTTTTCAGTAACTTCTTTTTCTTTCTGGTTTGCACAAACAGGTTTGCAAACGAGTTTCATGACGGCAAAAAAAAAGGAGTTCAGTGGGTAAAAAAAAATTCTTTTTGGATGGAACTACAACTGAAACTTGTTTTGTTTGTTTTTGTTTTTTTATTGATTCGGTTTCTACGGCTTATTTTTGTAGATTATTTAGAACCAGAAAATATTTATATGCATATATATATATATATATATATATATATATATATATATATATATATATATATATATATATTGAAGTAACTTGCACGGCTGACATGAAGAGGAACGATTATATTGAATCAATTTCTAGGTCTCCTGCTAAGGAAGTTGTTTTTGCTAGACATTTTTTCTGTCCAGAATCTATCTATTTATGCATGGGGTGATATGATTAAAAATAATAATGATTCGGGGATGAATTTCTTACTAATTAACCAATTGCTGGGGAAGAAGAGGTGGATTAATACCTTTTCCAATGGTATTTGCGCTTCCGTGACTATAATGATCACATCAGGAATTGGGAATCAGCCCTCTGTTTAGTAATTATCCATTACACCATCCAAACATCCATGATGGGTTAAGCTTGCAGTACCATGGTATTTCCGACCAATCACCCATCTAGGTACTGACCAGGTAAAACGCAACAGTAGGGTTGGTGTACGCATTTTCAATATATTATGGTCTTACTTCAAACTAACTACATATTATCAACTTAAAAAAAAAACAAATGATGAAAATCCTTAAAAAGTACGGCACTTAAACTATGAAGAAAGTTATCGAAATACATATATATATATATATATATATATATATATATATATATATATATATATATATGAATGAAGAAATATAGTCTTAAGATGTGCTATATTTATGGGATAAAGTGCTCAATATCAGAGACAGTGTGTGTGTAAATAAAATAGTGAACATAGAAGTCAGCAGTTACAGGCGACATTCTATTTATATATACGGAGCAGTGGTGCATTATGGGTAGTCTATTTTGGCGGTTATTTTACCGGAAAACCTATATTTGTTTATTTATTTATTTATTTGGGCTAAATTATTTAGCTTGTTTTTATTTATTTTTATTTTTATTTCTTATCTTATATATTTATTTATTTTATTTTGATCGGTGTTTTTATTAACGTAGTAAAGATTTGTTTATATAGCTTATTTAATAGATTTGTTTTTGTTTGGGAAGATGACTAAAGCTATTTGTTCAATTTTGGGGTTAATTGTTGTAGTTTGTTCTAACTATTATTTTGGCGGGAACAGTTTTTAATTTGTTTATTACTTCCATATTTATTTGCATTTGTTATCTTTATTTGTATTTTTTTCTAACAGCTAGTTTATCGGTATCAGTTGTTAGTTTATTTATATATTTGGATGTATTTAGATCAATTTATTTTAATTGTTATTATTTATTTCTTATACTGTATATTTTTTCTTTTTGGTTTTCGATTTCTAAATAAAGTAGTATATTATTTTTTTGTTTTTATTTCTAATTCATTTTTTTATCGTTATATAATAGTTATAGCTATTTTTTTCGTCCGATTTTTGGTTTCATTTTTATAGTCTAACTAATATTTTGGTCATAATGGTTTGCTAATTTGTTTATTATTTACGTTATTTATTGATTTTGTTTCTTATTTTTTATTCTATTTCGTCTATTCTAACAGGTGTGATTTGGTAATTAGTTTGGATTAATTTATTTTGCTTATTTTATTGTCATTTTGTTTATTTATTTTTTCCGTTTTCGATTTTTAAGTAAAAATTGTTTTCATGTCTGCATTTTCAGATGAGCTCGGATCTTTTGTTTAATAATTTATTATAATATTATTATTATTTATTAACATTGAGCTCTCTGGGTTTCATTCTCCTTGGGATTATCTTTTTTTAGACGTCTCATCAGTTGAGGAATTATGGTGTTACACCAACTGTCACTGCTCCTACACAGGGTGAAACGTTGGTATTTCTGCGGTCATTTCTTTTCTGGAGGAGATTTTTTTCTCTCTTTTCTCTATTTGACGTGAATATATGAGTTTGCCATAACTTTGGTGAAATATTTCAACAGAATGACTATCCTGAGTTGTCTCTCTTAAAAGATTGCTGTTCTATGTGTCGTGTCTCTTCCGGGCGTTGGCAGTTATCTTTCTCCATAATTTTCGGTTCTTTCTAGTTATTAATAAATTTTGTCTTTTTCTTATCTAAACCTTGCTCCACCATCCATTTACTCAAGCTCGCTAGGTAGGTCATGACTTGTTTTTCTCTGTCTCTCTTTCCAGTGAGTATCACATTTTTCAAGCCCTCTTTCCTAAATATATGCCTCAGAAATTTCAACTCTCAAATGCAAGTGTTTTGTAATCGTTCGGTGTGCTGGAGGTATCAGCTAGTGTCCTTCATTTTTCCACTTTTCGTTTTTTACATAGAAAGTTAAAAAGAATAATTTGTGCGCTTTTGATTGGTGTTGACATGATTATTTTTATTTGTGTGTGTGTGCGTGTATGTGTGTGTGTATGCGTGTGTATGTGTAGGTGTACGCCTGCACGTCTAAGTATGTGCACATGTATATGGTTACTTCTTCTTTTCATAATTGTCGTGTCTCGTTGTACCCTCTCACTATTCCCTTTCCTTTTTTTCTTTCCGCTCTGAGTGCCAATCTATCTCTCTCTCTCTCTCTCTCTCTCTCTCTCTCTATATATATATATATATATATATATATATATATATATTGGTGAAATATACTGATTGACAATCAATGAAAAATACGAGTGAAAATATGAATCGTAATAAACGAGTGTTGACTACCTATTCACTGGTATATTGGCATTTTCCCGAAATACGGATTTAGCATGTTGACTCAAAATATTGAATTATGAATTAATAGCGAATAGGACTATTACAGCGTCATTGTTCCCAATACACCTCTTCTCTTACTTTCGGATAGAGGCCATATATATGCGAATCGTTCAGGTAACAGTAAATTATATTAAAAGCCAATGCAGCAAATTGGCTTCCAAAGGGAACAGCAAAGATTAAATGGAAATTGTCCAATCGACTTATATTCAACTATACAAACCAATGAAATGAGCCTAAAACAGAATCTAACCTTGTGAATTAAACAGCTTAAAAATACTGGTGAATTGTGCGATTCAAATGGAGAACTAAAGCAGATCAAATTTTATTACTATATAGAAAGAAAGAAAGAAAGAATAGCTATCGAATAGTTTGTCCGGCCATGAAGTGAAAAAGGAAGCAATTAAAAAAATCGAAAGAAATAGTGAGAATAGCCGTTTCGGTACAAGAAAATCTTGATATTCATCGATCAAACAGCATTTTGATATAAATAAAAATTAATAATAATAAAAGAATAAAATCTATTGTGCTTTTTCCAATAAAGAAATTTACAAGAGATCGAAAAATATTGATTAGATCTAAAACGATTTATCTTCTAGATTATCATTTCCTATCTATGTTGAGATTAGCCGTTACCATATAAAGAAACATTTAGCATTCTTTGACCGAACAGAAGAACGCTATTGTCAGTTGAAATAATAAAACCTCTTTTCAGGTAAATGAGTTTCTCAAATCCACTGTTATCGCTCTTTCTAATATTGATGAGGGTTTTTTGATTAACACCTTGTTTAAGGTAGTCTGGAATGTCATTATGTTGATGATGTCATTATTTTCTCATAAAATTACATGTTCTTTCCATTTTAGTAGTTGCTGTTGTTGGATGTCTTAAAGTGCTCTGGTTTTTGCTATATTTGTAAAGTTAGATGTTTAGGATTCTGTAGCGTCAGTCTAATAAATCGATGAAAGTTAGTCCTTTTTAAGACCCACGAGTTTAATTCGCTTGGATTTATTTTTAATCCCAGAATTGAAAATAATTTTAAAAAAAACCGTTGGATATGGGTGATGTGTTTGAGATTACTGAAGCGAGTGGACGTTATGAGTGACATCCACATGAGAGTCGGGATCTGATCAGAGTATTTAACGTCATGATTCCTGTTGTAAGATTAATGTTTTTGTTTTGTGGCGTCTTTGCTGTGTTGGTGAAATAAGGTGAAAATTGGAACCACTAACACTGAAACACCGAAAACAATAATTCTCTTGCAAAATGATAATAATAATATGAAATCTTGAAAAAATGGATACGCATCTTCTTTCATGTGTTTCGTACATGTAGGATCATTGCTCTCCACAATTTCCTGTCTTTTTTGCTTTAAGTAATTTTTAATTATTTACGGCTCTCTTTGCTTTGTTCTGCTTTTCAATCACAATAGCTATTTAAGTTAATCGCCGCTTTCACCTGTTTCCCTGGCCTTCATTATGTCCTGTGAGTGTTAGGTTTTCCAGGAACATTTCGTCATTCAGCCAAAATATCGTGAAGATTTGAGAAAAATTGCTATTCCTTAGTTCCAATCGATAACAACCAAGTACCACTTTTATGATTATTCTTATGGGACCTTACTCTTCTTGACACTATGAATACTGTGCCTCTTAAGATAGAGGGACGTGTCGAATCGAGTCGAGCGAATAGTAGTTCACTCCAAACCAGACTGACGGTCATACTAACACCTTCAACATCTTGTATTATTATTCTCTGTAATATATCTTTGTTATTTCCACTCCTGTATTCGTGTTGTTCTTCCTTGGTCCTAACCTTGTACCATAACAGTGGCGACGAGGATATTGAAGAAACGAAGTTCTACGCGGAGAATCTAAAAAAAAAAAACTTTTTGCTATCGGTCGTCCATAACAGTGGCGACAAGGATATTGAAGAAACGAATTCTACGCGGAAATTCTAAAAGAAACAAACTTTTTCGGTCGTCCATAACAGAGGCGACGGAGGTATTAAGAAAAGAAAACAAGTTCTACGTGTAAAAAAAAAAAGAAAAAAGATAAAGAAAAAAAATAAAATTTTGTCTTTGGACACCAACCTTAACAGTGGTAACGAAGACACGAATTTTACCTGTCAGCCAGAACAGAATCGAATTCTACGCATAAATTTTTTTCGTACTAAGGTTCCAAAACAACCGGCGAAGAAAAACAATTAAAAATTCAACAGAAAAACGAAGAAAAACTGTTGGAAATTCCACAGAAAAATGAATAGAAGCAACTCGAACTACAAGAATTACTACTACGGGTCGTCCATAACAGAGGCGACGGAGGTATTGAGAAAAGAAAACAAGTTCTACGCGAAAAAAAAAAAAGATAAAAGAAAAAATTTTTTGGACACCAACATTAACAGTGGTAACGTAGACACGGATTTCACATGACAGCCAAAACATTCTACGCAGGAAAATCTTTTCGTACTAACTTTCAGAACAACAGGCGGCAAAGACCTGATGTCTACACTGAGAAAAAAGGAAAAATCCTTACACAAAATTACGGTGTAAACATGGAAGATTTTAAGGCAACTATATTGGAACTGATGAAAATGAAATTCGAGCAGCAAAAAAAATGAGGAAAGACAGACTAGGCTCGAAGAAAAACAATTAGAACTTCAACAGAAAAACGATTGGAAATTCAAGAGAAAAAACGAAGAGAGGCTATTCGAACTACAAGAATTACTACTGCGGGCAGTAGCAAATAAAGGACGACATTCTGGAAATGAAACGGTCTTCTCGCAAAATGCTATATGGAGCTCTATCAAAGATTTCACTTATGGACCGGACGAAGACAAAACCTTCACGGTTTAACTCAGAAGATATGAAGATTTATATGAGTTTGATTATGGGAATTGGTCAGACGCGAAAAAAGTACGTCTACTACTGAGGAAACTAGGTTCAAGCAAATACACTAAATTCGTAGACTACATTCAACCGAGGAAAACGAATGAGTTGATTTTCAAGGAAGCCGTGAAACTTTTAACGGAATTATTTAGTCCGAACACTTCACTATTCCACAAAAGGTGGAAATGTTTAAATTTAACAAAAAAGGACAGCGAATACTATATAAAATTCGCTTCCATAGTAAACAAACAATTTAAGTTATCTGAACTCAGCCCGGACAATTTTAAATGTTTGATATTCGTTCAAGGCCTGGTTTCGACTTAAACATGCGGAGATCAGACGGAGAATTCTAACAAAACTTGAGAGTGAACCAGAATTGACGCTACAAAAATTGGCTGATGACTGTCAGAGATGTATAAGCGTAAAAAAGGACTCAAAAGATATAGAAGAGTCTGGCGTCTCACATACGAAAATGTACAATGAAAAACACGTTTTTCCCTCCTCAAAAACAAACCAATTATTTTACTACAAAAAGTCAAATGAAAACTCGGAAGAAACTATCACCCAGTCCATGCTATCGCTGTGGGACTTTGCATTGGTACAAAGTTTGTCCATACCGCCATAAGACTTGTCTGTCGTGCAATAAATTTGGACATAAAGGTTCTTGCTGTAGAACAAAGAAGGAAAGCAAAAGCCGCGTAAGAGTCCCTAGAACTGACCAAGCGGACGGGATAAATATACGAAAATACGTACAAATAGAAATGTTAAGCAAAAAAATCAGATTACAATTAGTTTCTGGATCAGATTTAACAATTATTAGCTTTCAGACGTGGAAGAAATTAAACAAACCGATCATGTTGAGAAGAGGATAAAATACACAGGTCGGTAACAGGGGGGAAAATCAAATTTGAGGGCGAAATTATCACAAATGTGACGTTCAACGGTATGACCAAGAAATTAAAGATCTATGTTCTAAAAAATATTGAAAATTTATTTGGAAATGACTGCATGCAGAAATTTGACCTCTGGGATTTACCGATAAATACTTTCTGCCAAAAAGTGGAAAGGTTATCGCCCGACGCAGAGAAATTAAAGGAGAGTTTCCCCGAAGTACTTTCAGCCGGCCTCGGGAGGTGTAAAAAAAATGGCGGCAAACATAGAACTAAAAGAATAAGTACAACCCATTTTCAAGAAGAAAAGAAATGTACCTTTCCCATCATTAGAAAAAACAGACCAAGAGTTGGATAGACTCGTGAAAACTGGTATATTGACAAAGGTGGAATATATTTAATGGGCCGCACCTACGGTTTACGTGAAAAAGAAATCGGGTGAGATACGAGTATCCGCTGATTCCTCGACGGGATTAAATGCAGCGATTAAGGATTATCACTATCCTCTCCCTAGTCCAGAGGAAGTTTTCACAAAATTGAAGATAGACTTGAGCGAATCAGAGCTACAAGTACCAGTAGATGAGGAAAGCTCGAAATTGTTGAGCATAAACACATATAAAGGGTTATATAAGTTCCAGAGATTACCATTCGGGATCAAGGTCGCGCCGGTGATATTTCACAAATAATAGTCGCAAGTGACGCGAGTGCCTATGGTGTTGGGGCATGTATACTTCATAAAATGCCGGATGGGACACTAAAACCCATCGCGCATGCGTCAAGAACGTTGCTACCAACAGAACAAAATTGCAAAAGTAAAGTTCGATATTGCAATTGCTCACATCGATTCTCACTTTGAGATCGTCTGCAACGTTGCCGAACAAGACTTGCATTGAATAGTATGAAAATTTAGAAAAAAGCAAAGGTTGTTACACGAAATGAGTTCAAAATCTAAGTTGTGAGGAGCCGGCCGGCGAGCGAGTAGCGCGACAGTCGGGCGTCAGCGCGCGGCGGCGGCGTCGGGCGGCAGCGGCAGCGGAAGCGAGCCGGGGTGGCTGCAAGGACAACGACCGACCGGCAGCAGCAGGCGTTACGGACATTGAGGCACCGGTGTAGTTCATCTTACACTAGACGCTCAAATATGGAGCAGAAACCAACAGATCAGAGGCAATGCTGCTGGGCGTAGTTTATCATCATACACAAGACGCTCAGATATGGACAAGGAACGAACAGATCAAAGGCCATGCTGCTGGACGTACTTTATCATCTTACACTAGACGCTCAAATAATGACTGGAAACCAAATGTTCAGAGGCCATGCTGCTCATTCGTAGCTTATTATCTTACACTATTATAGACCGGAAATTGAGAGATCAGAGGCCATTCTGCTGGGCGTAGTTTATCATCTTACATTAGATGTTCAAATATTGACCGGAAACCAACAGATCAGAAGCCTTGCTGCTGGACGTAGTTTATCATCTTTCACAAGATGCTGAAATATGGATCAGAAACTAACAGATCAGACGCTTTGCTGCTGAAGGTAGTTTATCATCTAGACGCTCACATTAGATGCTCAAATACGGACCATAAACCAACAGATCAGAGGCCATGCTTCTGGACGCAGTTTATCATCTTACACAAGACACTCAAATATGGACCAGAAGCCAACAGATCAGAGGTTTTGATGCTGGACGTAGTTTATCATTATACGCAAGACGCTCTAATATGAACCAGAAGCCAACAGATCAAAGGTTTTGCTGCTGGTCGTATTTTATCATGTTACACAAGACGCTGAAATATTGACCAGGAGCCATCATATCAGATGTCATGCTTCTGGACGTAGTTTATCATCTTTCACAAGACCCTCAAATATGGAATAGAAACCAGCAGATGAGAGGCCTTGCAGCTGGAAGTAGTTTCTCATCTTACACTAAACGCTCAAATGTAGACCGGAAACCAAGAGATCAGAGACCTTGCTGCTGGACGTAGTTTATCATCTTACTCTAGACGCTCAAATATGGACCGGAAACCAAAAGATCAGAGACTTTGCTGCTGGACGTAGTTTATCATCTTAAACTAGACGCTCAAATATGGACCGGAAACCAACAGATCAGAGACCTTGCTGCTGTACATAGTTTATCAGCTTACACTAGACGCACAAATATGGACCAGATTCTAAGAGATCAGAGGCCACCCTGCTAGATGTGGTTTATCATCTTACACAAGACGCTAAAATATGGACAAGAATCCAACAGATCAGAGCCATGCTGATGGACGTAGTTTATCATCTTACACTGGAAGCTCAAACATGGACCGGAAACCAACAGATCAGAGGCCTTGCGGCTGGACGTAGTTCATCATCTTACACTAGACGCTCAAATATGGAAGAAAAACCAAGCGATCAGAGGCATTGCTGCTGGACGTAGTTTATCATCTTACACAAGACGCTCAAATATGGACCACAAATCCATCAGATCAAAGGCCCTTCTGCGGGACGTAATTTATAATGTTACACAAGATACACAAATATGGGCCAGAAACCAACAAATCTGAGGTGTTGCTGCTGGACGTAGTTTATCATCTTACACAAGACGCTCAAATATGGACCACAAATCCAACAGATCAGTGGACATGCTGCTGGACGTATTTTATCATCTACACTAGACGCTCAAATATGGACCGGAAACCAACACATCAGAGGCCTTGCTGCGGAACTAGTTTATAATCTTACACAAGACGCTCAAGTATGGACCAGAACACAACAGATCAGAAGCCATGCTGCTGGGCGTTGTTTATCATCTTACACAAGACGCTCAAATATGGACCAGAAACCAACAGATCAGAGGTCTTGCTGCTGGACGTAGTTTTTCATCTGATACAAGACGCTCAAATATGGACCAGAAACCAATAGTTCAGAGGTCTAGCTGCTGGACGTAGTTCATCATCTTACACTAGACGCTATTTGCTGCTGGACGTAATTCATCAGCTTACACAAAAGGCTCAAATATGGACCAGAAACTATGAGATCAAATGCCCTGCTGCGGGACGTAATTTATAATCTTGCACAAGATCTCAAATATGGACCGGAAACCAACAGATCAGAAGCCTTGCTGCTGGACGTAGTTTATCATCTTTTACAAGACGCTCAAATATGGAGCAGAAACCAACAGATCAGAATCATTGATGCTTCACGTAGTTTATCATCTTACACTAGACGCTCAAATATGGACCAGAAACCAACAGTTCAGAGGCTGGACTTAGTTTATCATCTCATACAAGACGCTCAAGTATGGACCGAAAACCAATGCAAACTTGTTACCATAAATCAGGATGTCATTCCCAATCACCCTTTCCAAGATTGTGTTTGCATTTTTGTGTGCCATTAAGAAAGTCATGAACACACATTTCTTTCCATTTGTTGGTAAATAGCATAGCACTTAGAAATGTGTAAGGCAGTTCATGTAAGAACTTGGTCCTCAAACTTTTTCATCCAATGCACCCTTGTGACCATGAGTCAGGATGTCATTCCCAATCACATATTCCAAGATTGTGTTAGCATTTGTGTGTGCCCTTATGAAAGCCATGAACCCACATTTCTTTCCATTTGTTGGTAAATAGCATAACACGTAGAACTGTGTAAGGCAGTCCATCTTAAACATTGGTCGTCAAACTTTTTCACCCAATGCACCCTTGTCAACATCACTCAGAATGTCATTCCCAATCACCCTTTCCATGATTGTGTTTGCATTTGTGTGTGTCATTAAGACAATCATGAACACACATTTCTTTCCATATGTTGGTAAATAGCATAGCACTTAGAACTGTGTAAGGCAGTCAATCTTAATTTATCATCTTACACAAGAAGCTCAAATATGGACGAGAAACCAACAGGTCAGTGGCTTTGCTGCTGGACGTAGTTTATCATCTCACACAAGACGGTCAAATATAGACCAGAAACCGACAGATAAGAGGCCATGCTACTCGGCGATGTTTATCATCTTACACAAGAAATATGAACCAGAAACCAACAGATCATAGGCATTGCTGCTGGACGTAGTTTATCATCCGATACAAGAAGCTCAAATATGGACCAGAAACCCACAGATAACAGACCTTGTTCTGCACGTAATTTATCAGCTTACACAAGAAGCTCAAATATGGACCAGGAACCAACAGATCAAAGGCGTTTCTGCTGGACGTATTTTAACATCTTACACTAGACGCTCAAATATGGACCAGAAACAAACAGATCAGAGGCATCGCGTCTGGATATAGTTCACCATCTTACACCAGACTCTCAAATATGGACCAGAAACAAACAGATCAGAGGCCATGCTGCTCGACGTAGTTTATCATCTGACACTAGACTCTAGAATATGCACCGGCAACCAACAGATCAGAGGCCTTTCTCCTGGACGTAGTTTATCATCTTCCACAAGACGCTCAAATATGGACCAGAACCCAACAGATCTGATGCTTTCCTGCTGGACGTAGTTTATCATCTTACACTAGAGGCTCAAATTTGGACTAGAAACCAACAGATCAGAGGCATCGCGTCTGCATATAGTTCACCATCTTAACCCAGATTCTCAAATATGGACCAGAAACAAACAGATCAGAGGCCATGCTGCTGGACGTAGTTAATCATCTTACACAAGACGCTCAAATATGGCGAGAAACCAACAGATCAGAGGCTATGCTGCTGGACGTAGTTTATCATCTTACATTAGACGGTCAAATATGGAACAGAAACCATGAGATCAGAGGTCATGCGACTGGACGTAGTTCATCATCTTATACTAGACGCTCAAATATGGACCAGAAACCAACACATCAGAGGCCATGCTGCTGGACGTAGTTTATCATCACACAAGACGCTGAAATATGGACCAGAACCCAAAAGATCAGGGTCCCTGTGCTGGACGTAGTATATCATCATACACAAGACGCTCAAATATGGACCAGAAACCAGCATTTCAGAGGTCTTGCTCCTGGACTTAGTTTATCATCTTACACAAAACGCTAACCCTGTTGGACGTAGTTCATCATCTTACGCTAGACGCTCAAATATGGACCCCGAAACCAACAGATCAGAGGCCTTGCTCCGGGATGTAGTTTATCATCTTACAGAAGACACTCAAATATGGAAAAGAAACTGACAGAACAAGGCTATGTTGCTGGATGTAGTTCATCATCTTACACAAGACGTTGAAATATGGACCAGAAATCAACAGATCAGCGGCATTGCTGCTGGACGTAGTTTATCATCTTACACTATACGCTCAAATACGGACCGGAATCCAACAGATCAGAGGCTTTACTAGTGGGCGAAGTTTATCATCTTACACTAGATGCTCAAATATGAACCAAAAAACAACAGACCAGTGACTTTGCTGCTGGACTTAGTTTATCATCTTACACTAGACGATCACATATGGACCAGAAACCAACAGATCAGAGCACTTTTTCTGGACGTTGTGTATCATCTTACACAAGACGCTCAAATATGGAGCAAAAACCAAGAGATCTGAGGTCAAGCTGCTGGACGTAGTTTATCATCTTACACTAGACGCTAAAATATGGACCGGGAACCAACAGATCAGAGGCCTTTCTTCTTGACGTAGTTTATAATCTAACACAAGACGCTCAAATATGCACCAGAAACCAACAGATCAGAGGCCATGCTGCTGGACGTAGTATATCATCTTAAACTAGACGCTCAATTCTAAAATAAGATATTCTCTCATTTTCTTATAAATTGCAAGATAGATAGATAGAGAGATAGATAGATAGATATATCGATGATTGGAATTGAGGAGTTAATATTGCAGCGAACTTATGGAGGGAACTAAGAGAGAAAAGTAAAGGTTGTATCAAAGATAGAGAGAGGGGGTAGAAATTCTCGCCTTTTCTTTTAAATAGCAAGATTGATTGATAGATAGAAAGATAGATAGATTGATAGTTAGAGTTAAAGAGATTATAATGGTGGGAATTTGTGGAAGGAGATTACGAGAGATGGAAATGTTGCATGAAAGAGAGAGGGTAGAAATTCTCTCCTTTTCTTATAAATTGCAAGATAGATAGATAGATAGATCGATGATTAGAATTAAGGAGTTAATATTGGTGCGAACTTATGGAGGGAACTAAGAGAGAAAAGGAAATGTTGTATGAAAGGTAGAGAGAGGGGGTAGAAATTCTAGCCTTTTTTTAAAATAGCAAGATAGTTTGGTTAATACAGAGAAAGATAGATCCATTGATATTTATAATTAATGAGATAATAATGCAGGGAATTTATGGAATGGGGCTACGAAAGATGGAAAGGTTGTATAAAAGAAAGAGAGAGGGCAGAAATTATCTCCTTTTCTTATAAATTGCAAGATAGATAGATAGACAGATAGATAGATAAATAGATGAATAGACCGATGATGCGAATTAAGGAGTTAATATTGGAGCGAACTTATGGAGGGATGTAAGAGAGAATAGTAAATGTTGTATGAAAGATAGAGAGAGGTGCTAGAAATTCTCGCCTTTTCTTTTAAAGAGCAAGATATCTTGGTTGTTAGATAGAAAGATAGATAGACTGATAGTTAGAATTAATGAGATAATAAAGGTTGGAATTTATGGTAGGAGACTACGAGAGATGGAAATGTTGAATGAAAGAAAGAGAGAGGGTGTTAATTCTCTCCTTTTCTAATAAATTGCAAGATAGATAGATAGATAGACCGATGATAAGAATTAAGGAATTAATATTGGAGCGAACCCATGGAGGGAACTAAGCGAGAAAAGTAAAGGTTGTATGAAAGATAGAGAGGGGGGGGTAGAAATTCTTGCCTTTTCTTTTAAATAGCAAGATTGATTGATTGATAGATAGAAAGTTATATAGATACGCTGATAGTTAGAAATAATGAGACAATAATAGTGGGAAATTATGGAAGGAGAATAAGAGAGAGAAAGAAAGGATGAAAGAAAATAAGAGAGAGTGTAGATGTTCACCCCTATTCTTTAAAATAGTAAGATAGAGTTTTCGATAAATAGAAAGATAGATAGACTGACAGAATCAATGACATAATAATGGAGGGAACTTATGAAAGGAGACTAAGAGAGATAAGGAAAGGTTTTATGAAATATATAGAGAGTAGAAATTCTTCCCTTTTCTTTTAAATAGCATGATAGATTGATTGATAGATAAAAAGACAGATAGACTGATATTTAGAATTAATATTAACGGATTAAATTTATGGAATGGCACTAAAACAGAGAAGGAAATGTGGTATAAAAGAGAGAGAGAGAGGGTAGAAATTCTTCTCTTTTCTTTGAAATAGCAAGATAGTGTGATTGATAGATAGAAAGTCAGATAGACTGATAGTTAAAAAAAGTAATGAGATAATAACGGAGGGAAGTTATGGAAGATGACTAAGAGACTGAAGGAAAGGTTTTATTAAAGGGGGAGAAAGTAGAAATTCTCAACTTTTCTTTTAAATAGCAATCTAGCGTGATTGATATATAGAAATATAGATAGACTAATAGTCAGTGTTATTGAGATAATAAATATATGAGTTTATGGAAGGGGGCTAAGAGAGAAGGAAAGGTTTTATGAAAGAGAGAGAGAGAGAGAGGGGGTAGAAATTCTTCCATTTTCCTTTAAATAGTAAAGATAGATAGATAGATAGAAAGATTGAATTAAGGTGATAATGATGGAAGGATTTTATGGAAAGGACAAAGAGAGAGAAAGAAAGGTTGTATGAAAGAGAGAGAGAGAGAAATTCACCCCCTTTTTTTGAAATAGCAAGATTGATTGATAGAAAGATAGATAGACTGTTAGTTAGAAATAATGAGATAATAATAGAGGGAAAATATGGAAGGAAATAAAGAGAGAGGAGGAAAGGTTTTCTGAAAGAAAGGTAGAAATTCTCCCATAGTTTTTTTAAATAGCAAGAGTGTGACTGATATATAGAACGATAGATAGAATTATCGATATAATGAATGAGCTAATAATGGAGGGAATTTATGGAAGGGGACTAAGAGAGAGAAGGAAAGGTTGTATGAAAGAAAGAGAGAGGGTAGAAATTCACCCTATTCTTTAAAATAGATAGATAGATATATAGATAGATAGATAGATAGAAGTAATGAGATAATATGGAGGGAAAAAAAGGAATGGGACAAAGTGAGAGTAGGAAACTTTGTATGAAAGAGAGAAAGAGGTTAGAAATTCTCCCCATTTTATTAAATAGCAAGATAGATTGATAGATGGTAAGCTGGATAGACTGACATATAAATAGACTGATATTTAGAATCAATGAGATAATCATGGAGGGAAATTATGGAAAGGGAAATGGAGAGAAGGAAATATTGTATGATAGAGAGAGAGAGGGGGGTAGAAATCCATCCCTTTTCTTTTAAATTGCAAGGTAGAGTGATTGATAGATAGAAAGATAGATAGACTGATAGTTCGAATTATTGAGATAATAATGTAGGAAATTTATGAATCGGGACAAACTGAGAGAAGGAAAGGTTGTATAAAAGAGAAGGAGAGAAGGTTAGAAATTGTCCCCTTTTCTTTTAAATAGCAAGATAGAATGACTGATAGATAGAAAGATAGATAGACTGATAGTTAAAAAAGTAATGAGATAATAATGGACGTAGTTTATGGAAGGGGGGTAAGGGATACGGTAAAGTTGCATGAAACAGAGAGAGGGTAGAAATTCTCCTTTTTCTTTTAATTAGCAAGATTGAGTGATTGATAGATAGAAAGATAGATAGGCTGATAGTTAGAATTAATGAGATAATAATGGAGGGAACTTATGGAAGGGAACTAAGAAAGAGAAAGAAATATTGTATGAAAGCTAGAGAGGGAGAGGGGGTAGAAATTCTCCCATTTTCCTTTAAATAGTAAGATAGTGATTGATAGATAGAAAGATCGATATACTGAGATTTAGAATTAATGAGAAAATTATGGAGGGAACTAAGAAAGAGAACGAAATGTTGTATGAAAGGCAGAGAGAGAGAGAGAGAGAGAGAGAGAGAGAGAGAGAGAGAGAGAGAGAGAGTGGGGTTAGAAATTCTCCCACTTTCATTGAAATATCAAGATAGAGTGATTGATAGAAAGATAGATAGACTTACAGATAGACTGATAGAATTAATGAGATATTAATGGAGATAACTTATGGAAGGGATGTAAGAGTGGGAAAGAGAGTTTGTATGAAAGAGAGAGAGAGAGAGAGAGAGAGAGAGAGAGAGGGGGGGATAGAAATTCTCCCCCATTTTTAAAAATATCAAGTTAGAGTGATTGATAGACAGAAAGATAGATAGACTGATAGAATTAATGAGATAATACTGTAGGGAATATATAGAAGGTGACTAAGAGAGATAAGTAAAGGTTGTATGAAAGAGAGAGTGGGTAGAAATTCTCCCCTTTTGTTTTCAATAGCAAGATGTAGTGATTGCTAGATAGAAAGACAGACAGACTGATATAAGTAATCAGATAATGAGAGATTTTATGGAAGGGGACTAAGTGAGAGAATGAAAGGTTGTATGAGAGAGAGAGAGAGAGAGAGAGAGAGAGAGAGAGAGAGACGGTAGAAATTTCACGCTTTCTTTTGAATAGCAAAATAGAGTTATAGATAGATAGAATGATAGATAGACTGATATATAAATAGACTTATAGTTAGAAGTAATGAGATAATAGTGGAGAGGATTTATGGAAGGGGACAAAGAGAGAGAAGGGATGATTGTATGAAAGAGAGAGAAAGAGGGTGGAAATTCTCCCCTTTTCTTTTAAATAGCAAGATAGTGATTGATACATATAAAGATAGATAGACTGATAGTTAGAATTAATGAGACAATAATGGATGGAATTTATGGAAGGGGACTAATGAAAGAGAAAGAAAGGTTGTAAAAAGGGAGAGAGAGAGAGAGAGAGAATGTAGAAATTCTCCACTTTTCTTTTAAATAGAAAGATAGTGATTGATAGATAGAAAGATAGATAGACTGATCGATAGTTTTCATGAAATAACAAGGGAGTGAATTTACTGAAGGTTGGAAAAGGGGAAGAAGAGAGAGAAGGAAAGGTCGTATGAAAGATAGAGAGGGTGGAATTGGCATTACCTTTTCGGATTGGTTTCCCATTCACCTTTAAATAGTTTCGTTTATTCTGCTGTTTTATTGATGCAGGGACGAGATAGGTTCATGACTTTCCCAATGAACGTAACGCAGACATGACTGGGATTTGAACCCGGTTTACTGATTCCATTTTCCATTTGACATCAAGCATTGAGTTTGCCTCTAAATTCGTAAAAGAGGGAATGAAATATTGAATTCTTGTTGAAATCTCCCTTCCACAGATTACCCCCCACACACGATCTAAAAAAAAAAAACTCCTTGGTATTTCCGTCTGGAATCTTCGCTTTAAAAATTACCGATTCTTTCTCGTCTTTCAGAAATTTTTTCCCCTCTCTTTTTGGTTTTATTCTCTTCAGTTCGTTGCCAAATGTCAGTCTTTGAATGTCTTTAAACAAAACAAAAGACAAAATCTCTTTCAGTGCAGAAGAAGAACGAATGGCACTTTTCAGAAAATTCACGGTCCTCCCCGACATCCAGGAAGAAAAAGAAAAAACACATTTCTTGTTTTGATCCGTGAAAGAGAAACAAAGAAATGAAGAAAAGGTTAAGAGAGAAAAAAAAGAGAAAGTCGGAAATTAGAAAGAAAAGAAGAAAAAAGAAAGAAACAAAGAATATAAAAAAGGGGAGAAAAAGAAAAAGAAAGTAAGAAAAAAAGGGAAAAGAAATAGAGAAAGAAGGAAAATAAGATGAAAAGAGAGAAAAACATGAGACCAAAAAGAAGAGACAAAGAAAGAGAAAACGGAGAGAAAGAAAAAGAGAGAAAAAGAAAAGAAAAAAGAATAAAGACAAAAATACAATAAGAAAAGTACAAAAAAGAAGATAAGAAAAAAGAAAAGAGAGAAAAATACAAAAAAGAAAAGAAGAAAAAGAAAAGAAAAAAGACAAAAAGAAAGAGAAAAGGAAGAAAAAGAAAAAGGAGAAAAAAGAAAACTGAAAAAAGACAAAAAATTAGAAAAAGAGAGGAAAGGAAAAAGAGAAAAAAGAAAAAAGAAAGAAATGGAGAAATATAAAAAAGGGAGAAAAAGAGGAAGAGAAATAAGGAAACTAAGAAAAAGAAAGAAAGAAAAAGAAAAAAAAGAAATATACATTTATTTGACTGAACTCATATTGTTATCCAACGAAAAGTTCAACTTTTAAATGCAACAAAAATTAATTTTATTTGCATAAATTAAAAAAAATTTGATCACTAATTATCGATTAATTTGCTATTTTTATTGCCATTTCCAAATGAAATCAATTTACTTTTCACATCTTCTGTCAAACATTGATGGTCGGAGACAAATTTGACAAAAAAATGAAAAAAAATTGAATTGAAGAAAAATTTTTAAAAATGAATTTAAAAAAATAAATTTTATTTGCAAAGAAAATTTTTTTTTTTAAATAATTTTGAAAACTTTTAATAAATCTTTTCCATCGTTTTTAAAATAAACAAACAATTTTCGGCTGGAAACAAAAATCTTCGGCCAATTTTCAGATTTTTTCGGGAATTTAAACAAAACTTTTTGCGGTAAAGCAGAAAAAATTTCTTGTGTCGTCGACAAATAAAAATTGCCAAATTTATTTGAACAAAAATCGGAAAATTCTTCATCCATTTCAAACTTTTGAAGAATTTCATCCTTTTGATTCCAGACAGAGATTTCTGACTCTGTTACTCTTGACCACCACAAATTCCCAGTCGTGGGATCGGCACGAAGGCGGGGGATATAATCACTCTCCCCCAACAACCCCCCGGGATGGATTATTTTTATTCTATGTCCATTTTCATCAAAACAAAATATTTTTTGAAAATCCATTTCACAAGTAAAAATTATTTTGTCAATTTGACACAAAGAACAAAATTTATTTTCTTTTGTGTCAATTGATTTTTGGATTTTTAAAAATGGCGGATATATTTTTTGCTCCAAAAAGAAAATTCTTCCTGACTCCCAAGGACAACAGACAACCAAAATGTCTTCAGAAAGGCGACACATATCCAGGGGGTAGAATTCCTTTCCTCCGTACGTTAAGGGACATTGGCCAACCATTTCCCCTGAGTCACTGAATTCTATGATGGATCTGCTTTGAAAATCGCCAACAAAGACGCGATTGTCTTTGTCGCCAGCGACAATCGATGAAATATCCAGCGGGTTCGATCCTTGCAGACAGCATTCACTTTCCATCTGCCCGGATTTCTCTGCCTCCCACTCGATCATTTCTTTCTTCAGTGACTCTAGGGAGTCGTGACACCATTTCGGAAATGTCGCCAGCCAACGTCCTTTCTCTTGAGGAGCAAACGATTGGCGGAGCCGCGCAGAAAGCTCCACTCCCACCAACCTTAGTCCACAGACGACGTCCTCATCGTCGGCGTCGTCCGTCGACAAATGTCGCAATGTGTGGTGCCAGATTTCCACCTTCTTTAAAAGGTCTTCTCTCTCCTTGAGGGAATGGCGCCATTTTGTCTCCAGTTCGTACGTCATCACTTTAATATTATCACACAACTCTGCCAACTTTAGCCGTGCCTCATTCACGAATGCCTCAAAATCCCGAGTGAGTTTTAAGCATTCGGATTCGCAATCCGTTAACAGTTTGTCAATGGACTGCTTCATTCGCTCGTTCGACGCACGGATGTTGATTTCGAACTGGCGGAGTTCCCGCTCCAGGGTGGGGCGGTGCTTCTTCCCCTTCGTCGCCTCCTCCCTAACCGACAGCGGACGAGGCGGACACTGAGGGGAGGTGATCACGTGATTCTGGTAACATATTTTGCAAAGGCACACGCTGCACCGCTGGCAGAAGGCGTCCTTGGATTGGCGGTGCTGTCGACAGTCGTCCGTCGTGACGACCTTGATGGCCTTCACCCTCGACATGCCCGACAAGTCTTTGGTCTCGTGTCCGGAGTGGAATCTCTCGCACGACTGGCACAAGAGTTTCTCGCATTCCTGGCACCAAATCTGGACGGTAGATTCTATCCCGTTCTCTTCAAAGCACCCGTCGCACCTCCATTCTGTGGATTCCAGCTGACGGCGCTTCAAAGACTTCACCAAAAATGGTGCCAGTCTCAAATCGTCACCAGTCACAGGCTCATGGCACTGGGGACACGGGGCCTTATTTTCCAGAATCATCTCCACACACAACCGGCAGAAGGAATGAAGACATGGTAATGTCTTTGATGTCATGTCCAACATTTGGTCGCATTTCGAGCATGGGAATGTCTCTTCTTCAGTCACATTGGACGCCATTTTGAAACTTTCTCCCGAAGAAAAAAATTCAATCTGAAAAGAAAAAAATGAAAATGTCAAATGTCAAAATCAGATAAAGACGAAAAAAAAGTCCATTTAAAAAACCGGAAGTAAAATGACCCGAAATTTCGAGAATTTACAAGAAAATCAAATCGATATCCGGAAAGGAAATTGTTTTCTTCTAAAATCCCCAAAAAATCAAGGGGAGAAGAAGAGTTGGGGGGGGGGGGGAGAATAAAATAATTAGAGAGTGGGGAACAGAGAGAGTAAGTTATCAATAAAGCTGTCAAGCGAGATTAAGGCATTTCATTGGACGAGAATAGTCACACCACTGAACTGAAGGGCGTTACATAAGAAAACAAGGGCAGAGTAAGTGAAAGGGGAGGGAAGAGGAAATAAAAAAAGAAGAAAAGGGGAAAATCACATGCACAAAGACATGGAATGATAGAAACACATACTGACACGGACACAAACATCTTAGAACGTTACATATATATATATATATACATATATATATATATATATATATATATATATATATATATATATACCCGATGCGATGAGAACGAAAGTAATATATAAATTCTAACGTTCGCAGCGTTAATTAAAAGAAGAGCTCGATACAGGTAGTAGAGCAATAATTATTTATTTATTATAATTTTATCATATAGACAAAACCATTTTACTCACAACAAAGATGCAACTTGGTTTCAGTGCATTTTAACTGCACATCTACGGCTGAGGGTCGGAAATGGTTCCTCACCCGTAGATGTGCAGTTAAAATGTACTGAAACCAAGTTGCATCTTTGTTGTAAGTAAAATGGTTTTGTCTATATGATAAAATTATAATAAAGAAATATATATATATATATATATATATATATATATATATATATATATATATATATATATATATATATATATATAAGGCTCAAACACTAATATTCCATGGTTATTTTTTATTACATTAGAATCGTAATTACGATCCGATTGATCAGACTTACAAATTGATTTCTTAAATTGATAGATATGAAAAGGATAGATAGATAAGAACAGTAAGAGATGGATAAATGGATATATATATATAGAGAGAGAGAGAGGGGGTGGATAGATAGATAGATAGAAACAAATTGCGACAGATACAAGAACAGAAAATAATATGCATAAATCAATGTGGAAATACACACGACCCAACCCACCCACGTGTCACCATAACATGCACATTATAAATAATGGTGTGTCACTTCAATAATTCGCAAAAAAAAAGAGCGTAGTACGATGAAAAATAGATCCTAAACTTAATAAAAACAAAATTTGAGACGAAAAAGTTTATATTATTAATAAGAGGAAAGACGAAATTGTTTATAATTATTTTTTATTAATTTTTATTCGTTTCTAGCACGTTTCTTAGGTCAGAGGTCGCGTAATATTTTTTAGCTTTAACTTTTTTAGCGCTTTTTTTAGTTGAAAAACTCATTAATTAGGAAATTCTTGCATAGATAGATACGGACAGACTAATATAGTTATACAGAGATAGGTTGAGTGATACGAACCAAGTGAGAGATAGATCCGAAGAGTGTGAAATAGATAAATAGACAGATAGATAGATAGATAAGAACAGTGATAGATAGATAGACAGATCCGAAGAGCGTGAAATAGATAGATAGATAGATCCGAAGCGAGTGAGATAGAAAGATAGATCCGAAGAGTATGAGATAGACAGATATGAAAAGAACTGCGATAGATAGATAGATAGATAGGAAAAGTACTGATATAGATAGATAGATAGGAAAAGTACTGAGATAGATAGATAGATAGATAGATAGATAGATAGATAGATAGATAGATAGATAGATAGATAGGAAAAGTACTGAGATAGATAGATAGGAAAAGTACTGAGACAGATAGATAGATAGATAGATAGATCCGAAGAGTGTGAGATAGAAATATAGATCCGAAGATTATGAGACAGACAGGTATGAAAAGGACTGAGATAGATACATCGATAGATAGATAGGAAATGTACTGATATATATATATATATATATATATATATATATATATATATATAAATATAAAAGTGAACATAGAATGTTCACTTTTATATTTACCCACGCTCTATCTCTGATATTGAGCACTTTATCCCATAAATATAGCACACTTTAAGACTATATTTCTTCATATATTTATATATATATATATATATATATATATATATATATATATATATAGATATATAGATATATAGATAGATAGATAGATATGACAAGGACCGCGATACATAGATAGATAGATAGATAGATAGCAGGCACCTCTAATAATTCGCTAAAAACAGGAATAGGAACGATTTTTTCTTTTGAATAAAAAAATAGTTAGATAATGATCAGTCAGAAATAGATATAATGAACAGAGAGCGTATGTATATGTATCTATATATATATATATATATATATATATCAATATAGATATGGAAAGGACTGATAGCTAGCTAGATAGATAGATATGAAAATGACTGAGATATAGACAGACAGACAGACTGACAGACAAAGAAACCAATATCAATTAATTGTTCTTTTTTGTTTTTTCTTTTTTTGTTTGGACAAAAAGATTTCCGATCATAAGAGTGAGAGAGAGGGTATGATTTTTCTTTTAAATAAAGAGATAGATAAGGTATATATGAATAGGTTTAAGATAGATAGATAATTGTGATTTCGAATCCGCCACGCAATTTGCAGCGAAACCAGTAAATAATAATTTAGAGAGCAAAATATAATTTTTTTTTCATGCTCAGAAAACACTAGGGTCGGGGTGGCTTTCTTGTCTTATTTTGGGTGAAATGGTTTCAAGATTAAAGAGGAAGAAATTGTCTCTTTCTCATCATGGAAACATTTAAGAAATTTGGCTGATTTGGAAATCAATAAAATTCATACTTACAGTTGATTTCGATTTCACTTGAGTGGAACTGGTTTTTGTCAAAAGGCGTGGGATTCAAACAAACAGCAAAAGTCGTCTTCTTTCTTGAATTGCCTGAAAGAAACTGACTATGGCGACGCCCTTCGCGCGTTTAGATACGAACAACCAGGAAGTCTTCATAGAAATATAAGGCATTTCATTGGACGAGAATAAACACGCCCACTGGACATGAAATAACAAAGCGACTTATATTTAACCATGGATCAAGTGACACCAAGTCTCTTAAAAATCCCCCAATCCTGCTCTTTTATAAATGGCAAACGTATAGTTTCTTTTTTTAAAAATTAGTTATTAAAATAAAATTAAAAAGTAGAATAAAATAAAAATGTTTTATTAGTTGTTGGTATAAAATAAAGAAGTAGTCTAAAATAAAAAAAAAGTTTTTTTCATTAGTAGAACTGAATAAAAATGTAATAAAAAATAAAAAGATGTTTTTATTAGTGGAATAGAATAAAAAAGTTGTACTAAATCATAAAGTCTTTTTTATTAGTAGAATAGACTAAAAAATACTCTAAAATAAAAAAGGCTTTTCAATTAGTAGAAAAGAGTAAAAAATTATGAAATGGACCGAGATAGATAGATAGATAGATAGATAGACAAAAAATAAACATTTGTGGATTGAATACGCCCACATATATATTTAAACATATTCATACATACAGAAATACATATATATATATATATGCACACACACACACGGTGTATCAAAAATACCTTCACAAACAACAGGACAAAATTCCATATAAACATATTATTAAAATAAAAAATATTTTTCTTTTAGTAGAAAAGAATAAAAAAGTATTCTAAAATAAAAAAAAAAGATGCTTTTATTAGTAGATTAGAATAAAATAGTCTAAAATAAGAAAAGAATTATTTTTTAGTAGGATAGAATAAAAAATGTAGTCTAAAATAAAAAAGACTTAATTTAACTTATAGTGGTTGTATACTTTCAATGATAATGATATGTCACTGTAAGTTTATTAGATTATTACTTTTATAACCTGATGGTCATCCTGTCGATATGAATGTGTATTGTGTACCTACACAGTGTTATCCATGTCTGTATATGTGTCTATATTTGTGCGTATGAATGTGTGTATGTACTGCTGGATTTTATGTATATGTATATATATGTGTGTGTATATATATATATATATATATATATATATATATATATATGTAAAGTAAGAAGGTAAAAGGGTGGAGAAGAGAAGAGGTTTAAAATATTGGTGTATATGTATGTATATATATATTTATATATATCAAGTTGTATTGTGTATCTATGTATATATTTGCGTATATTTCTGTATGTATGAATATGTTTATATATGTATGTTAGGATACATGTATATGGGTTTGTGTATGTATATGGCTATATGTTTATGTATGTATAGGTTGTACGTTTATGTATATATATGGTTGAATTTTTGTATATTTTTGTATATGTACGTATATATCTGTACTTGTTATTATAGGTATGTATATGTATCTATATGTATATATATATATGTGTGTGTTGGTGTGTGTGAGTGTATGTATGTATGTTAACACCTATCACATGTGAACTTTTTTTGTGTGTATGTGAAGGTATGTAAACTTTGGTTTGTGTCTACTGCTGCGTGTGTAAGAAATATGTGTATATATGTATATGTATGTATATTTGTGTGTGAGTATATATATATATATATATATATATATATATATATATATATATACACATACATATGTATGTGTATATTCACATACATATATATATTACACATACATACATATGTATGTGTATATTCACATACATATATATATTACACATACATACATATGTATGTGTATATATATATATATATATATATATATATACATATGTATGTGTATATTCACCAGTAATATTGTCAATATATATATCTATATATATCTATATATCTATATATATATATATATATATATATATATATATATATATATATATGTGCGAGTGTGTGTATATGTGTATGTATATATGTATATATATATATACATATGTATGTATGTGTATATGTATTTGTGTATATGTGTTTATATGTGTATATATATGTATGTGTGTATTTATATGTATATGCGAGGATGGGAGTGTACTTATATATGTGTATATGTGGATGTGTCGATACGGGTATTTATACATGATTATATATCTGTATATGTGGATGTATGTTTGTATGTCCTAGTATATGTATTTGTATGTATATCCTAGTGGCTTGGAATGTATCATCGCTACTAATTAAAATCTACTTTTGTTGGATAAGGATTTGTTATTGCTTATAGAATTAATCAATAACTGTTTGTGGTTACTTTTAAAAAATTATTATGAACTTTTACTATATTTTATCGTCAATAAGATAATATTGTTAGAATATTTGTAGGTTTCTGTATATATATTCCTATTTTTATGTGTGTATATATGTGTGTATATGTATATGTGTGTGTATATATGTATATACATATATATATATATATGTATATATATATATATATGTATATATATATGTGTGTGTGTGTGTGTATGGATGTGAATGTGCTTATATATATTTATATAGGTATATGTTGAATTTAAGTTTGTATGTTTTTTGTTTTTTTTAATGTATGTACGTGTGTTTGTATATGTGTTGATATACATGTATATTTGTGTGTTTAGTTTTATACGTATGTTTATGTATGTATATGTATGTATGTGTATATGTATGTATATGTGCTTTTGTATATATGTGCATGTATGTACATATATTTATATTTGGTTTCTTTCTATTTTTTACCTCACTGCGTGGGTTGATGTGTTTATACTTATGTATGTGTATATATACATATGTGTATGCGTATATATATATATATATATATATATATGCGTATTTGTGGACGTATATTTGTGAGTATGTCTGTATGTGTATATATGAAAATATGTGTGACTGTACTCTTATATCTGTAGGTAGTTCTTATTTACTATCACATAATGTATAAGGCTTATATCGAATTATATGATATATATATTCTCATCAGTAGTTTTATAATTTTAAACTTAATAGAGATTAAATTTAAATTTAAATTTAAAATTGGTAACTTTTTAACTTTAATTTTAATATCAAATTTTATCATATAATTTAATATTTATTGGTTAGAATAAATTCTATTTTTGTAAAACCCCAACTTTAAAGCTTTTAATAGCTATTATAACCTTACTTCGTTGTCAAGTTTTTTGAATTCTCGTATACTTGTATTTTGATTGGTCATTATAGCATATGTAACAGCGATTCCCCTTACGAAGGATCGTTAATTAATTTGAAACTTTTAAAATCCTTTATTCTACATTCAACATCATCACTTGATAAGACACCGGAGGTGTTGAAACAAAATGGGTATTTTTGTAGTGATTTTAAGAATAGTAATTGTTGGTTATTGGAATTTATTCCGTATACACCAATCCTACACTTGGGGGTATACATACATATATATATATATATATATATATATATATATATATATATATATATATATATATATATATATATATATATATATATATATATATACGCGAATCATTCATACGAAAAGCAGATAATGAAGTTAATGACATAAATGGCAAGAATCACTCTCGCAAACAATTTTTAATAATAAAATACATTAACCTCGAATCCGTTAATGAATGGTATGATCCTTGTTTATAAATTCCGGTTTTATCAGGTCTTTTTTTACTACTAGCTTTCAATCGTTTCATACGATCATCCTCAGGTAGGGAGATAGGTAAGTTTTTTACATCCAGGTAATAACAGGACATCGAAAGATAAAGTGTAATCCGAAAGAAGTGTTTTTAGAAATGTGATATTGTTAACTGTAAGAAATACTTTTGGAGCGTGCAGTCACGACGCTGAGGTTGAATTCTTTTTAAATTTTAAAATTGTGAGTCCTTGTACTAATATAGTAAACGATAGATACATAGAGCACATACCGAGACATATAGGTAGATAGATAATGAATAGCCTAACATAGAGAACAAATTGAGATAGATGGACAGATAGATAATGAACAAGCCGAGATAGACAGATAGATTGATAGATAAAGATAGATAATGAACATCCTGAGATAGATAGATAGATAATGAATAGCCTAAGATGGAGAACAAATTTAGATAGATAGACAGATTGCTAATGAACAAGTCGAGATAGATAGATAGATGGATAAATAGATAGATCGTGAACATGACGAGATATATAGATAGATAGATAATGAATAGCCTGAGATAGAGAACAAATTGAGACAGATAGACAGATAGATAATGAACAAGCCGAGATAGATAGCTAGATAATGAATACCCTAAGATAGAAAACAAATTGAGATAGACAGATAATGAACAAGCCGAGATACATAGATAATGAAAATGCTTAGATAGATAGATAGATAGATCGCTAGATAGATAGATAATGAAGAGACTGATATAGATTGAGGAACGACAAAACGGATAGACACACAGATCTGTTAATAACAAACAGGTTAATATCAGAGAAAAGGCGTGCGTTACATCTTATGTGAACATTTGCTGAATTTCAGTGTAACACACACGCCACATACACACATGAATATATATGTGTGTGTATACATATATATATATATATATATATATATATATATATATATATATATATATTAAAGTTGTGTCAATTAAATTTGTTATTATATTTTTCAAACATAGAATTAAGTATAGAATCTTGTTTGTACGTCGATAACTATAATAAAATAAATAAAATTTTTTAAATCAAAGTGACACACCTTATATATATATATATATATATATATATATATATATATATAAGAAAATAAATTAAAAAATTTATATTTAAATAAAAAATATTCAGATTTAATTAATATATTTTAAATAGAGTTGCATGTGCTATTTTTAGAACGTTTATTTCTTCTTTTATCTGACGTGTCCTTACAGGTCGTAGGCGACTATGGCTCTTCACAATTTTCCGTTCTATGTCAGCATTAATCAAATTGTGTCTTTTTCTAGATCTCTCCTAAACCCCGTTCTGCCATATATTTACTCAAGTTGATTAGGTAGGTTAATGCTTTCTTTTCCTCTCTCTCCCTCTTGCCTTCAATCCGTCCTGTGAGTATCATATTTTCTAAGCCCTCTTACCTCATCATGCGCCTTAGATTTAGACATTTGTAAAAGAGACAATCACAGAAATGTTTTTCGGAAATTTAAAACTTTCATTGTGTCTTAAATTTGAATCCAACTCGAATGTACAAAATAAGTTTATATATATATATATATATATATATATATATATATATATATATATATAATGTGTGTTGTGTGTGTGTGTGTGTGTGTGTGTGTGTGTCTGTTTATTTATGTACATGTAGATGAAGTAAAAATCGCTGCCCCCTTCCTTAATATAGTTGTCAAAGTTTGGGGATGATCTGATTCAAACGTAGTTTTCAGTAACTTATTCATTAACAAATGAATGTTTTTATTGAATCGGTTGTTAGTAAAACAAGAATTTTGCAGACGGAAAGAACAGAATATATATTTGTTCCGTATCTTACGAAAAACAATTAAATTATTATAAAACTCTAAACAAATTTATTTTTTGGAAGAATTGTTGCTTGCATAACTTAATAAAACTCAGAAATAATATCTACACAATGTTTATAATTAAAAATGGCGGTTCGATGAGTCACAAAATAAAATTGAAATATTTTTAAAATGCTTAAAATGATTATTTATATACGGAAATTAATTTTTTATTTTATACGGATTAGCTAAAGGTTATTATCTTTCAAACAGAATCAATATTTAAGTTCAAAGATGTCATTTAAATTATTTACAATTAGTTTTTTGGATGTTTTATTTAGAAAGATCGTGACTGTATAATAATTCCATAAGGAGTAAGCAAATGATTAAATATTAATTAGTAAAGATTTATCAAGTTTGAAATCTTGGAAGGTTTGTGTAATTAATCGGAAAAAATCTCGGGTAACATTAAATTTATTTTTCAAAATGAAACCTAACATATTGAAAGTAATTTCACAATTGCAGAACAGACGAAGTGAATCCAGATTTTGTCGGCGACATTGTGAGAAATAAAAATTTAGCTCAATTTTTCCACGACATGAGCACATAAAAGTGAAACTCTCAAGATAGAAACAAATTCTTAAGAACCCTTAAAAATATGCAACTTAGCTGCTTTTAATTCATTTTATTCAAAGGTTGGAAAATTGATAAGAAAATTCTTACAATAAAATGAATTTAATTTAATTTTAAAATGTTTCCTTTTTCTTTTCGTAAAGTCAAAATCGTGCCCAGTCCACTAAAGTCAATGGATTCTATTTCTTCTGAAAGGATTTCAACCGTTTATGTTATTGTGACACCCGTCTTTTTGTCACGACGCCAAATGTGACGTCGGTCCTTCCTACGGGCTAACCCTGGGACATCGGTTGAAGTCTTGTTGGGTTCTAGTACCAACTTGTCGTACCCGGCTCGCTTTCAACGCCTGGTCAGCGAAGCAACTGCTTTGATCTCGATTCAGCCTACCCACGTTGTGATTTGATCTTAGGTTGACGAGATCAATCAAAAGTCGGGCCGTAGTGCCAGCCGAATCCGGGTCAAGGTGATACTGCACAATAAATGTAGACAAAAAAAAAAAAAAAGCACAAACAACAACTTCAAGGCGAGCGACTGGTTAGGAATAGTGATTAATTTTATGTCTGTTTGTTGAGTTACAAGAGTGCGTCTCTCTCTTTCTCTCCCAGCCCGAAGAAAAAAAAATGTGGATTGTAACACTTTTGCGTTCTTAGCTAGTTCTGGAAATCTAGGTTGTTTTTCAATAAAGTCGGCTCTGGTGGAAAATATAAGTCAGACTTCTATAATTTGTTCTTGGTTAGAAGTCTAAGTCGGAAACTTGCTTTGGTGGGAAATCTAAAGTCGGACTTCAACAAATTTGTTCTTGGTTAGAAGTCTAAGTCGGAAGTCATGGAATCGTGCGGTCACCTGTGCGAGGCGTTATCTTCCGAGTCTCCTGTCTCTTGGGCTCGACTGGATCTCTCTGCGAACTGCACTGCTCTGCTCTGCACTCTCTCTCTAACTCTACTCTGTCAAACGCCCGAAGACGTTTGCTTATATGGACGCCGATCAAAACCCGGCGTGGGTCGGACGTGGTGTGGCCACCACGTTGATTTCAAATCCCCAATAAGGATTTTCTTTGTTTTCGGTCAGAAATATTTATCATTTTCCATTTTTGGAAATCTTCTTCCACTCCCACCTTCTTCTGCTCTCATATGGGTATCTCACCACACCCCAGAGGGCGTCAACGGTTTTCCCACTTCCTCGCAGTAACATCTCATACCTATCCTCTCAATGGGCGGTAGCAGGCCTCCCCCCTGCGTCACATGATCACCTCCGCCTGGCTATTCGGCCAATAGGCGTCAAATAGTGTGAGTGTGATAATCTCAATTTTTATCCAACATCATGGAATTCTTCAATCAGGTCCCCGCCAACATTAAGTGGATGGAATTTTGGTGAAATTGAGTTAATTAAAAAAATCCAATAACATGGCTTTTTTGTTATCACAAACGAATTTCAACAGAACACAGATGTCTTGTCCAGCCGACATCTCTTTAACTCAGGGTTGGGCTTTGTGTGCGGTCGACAGATGACCTATTAAATCCTTTCCTGATAATAAAAGTTCGCCATCTTGACACAGTTAATGCTTATCTGTTTAAAAACTTTGGGATTCATCAACTAACTTTTACGACAACGGCCATCAGAATTTTCGCCTTCCCATTATCAAAACAACATCGTTTTGCGGGTGGCTTTTCCCTTATCATCTAAGTTGTTAAGTCTTGTCCCTCTCTTTCTTCCTTTTCTTTCTCTTTTTCCTTCCTTTGTCCTCGCAGAGAATTTTCATCATTCTCTGATAACACTGTTGTCACCATAACACAGTCAATGTTTACCTATTTAAAAAAAAACTCTGGGAACATTTGGCATATCTCAGCGTCAAACCTCCGCCCCCCCCCCCCCGAGAAAGGAAAAATGATTATCTTGATTCGCATTTGAAAATAACAAAATAAAAAAAATCCTTTTACCCATCCTTTGTTTTGGGAAAATAACAAAACAAAAAGAATATCGCTCAGTATGTCTTTCGTTCTATCTATCGGTTTAAGTAATCCCCGTAATTAACTTCTGTGGTTAATTAATTGGTAAATTAACCTGCCGTTGCTAAATAGTGTTACATTATAAACGAATATTGTTTTTATATAAAACTCCACTTGAACCAAATTTGTTCTAAATTTATTTTTGGTTTATCATCAAAAAAAAAATGAGGAGAAAAATGTTTTCATAAATACAAGTATTTTGATAAAAATAATGATGACATAAAAACTATAATTTCCGTGGAAAAAATAATCAATAATATTCAAAAATATTTACATTCGGACTATTGTCCTCATTTTTGTTGTTGTTATTACAACGTTTCGACCGTTGGACACTCTGGACTTTATCAGGTGTATATCGATCTGGGTACTCTGTAATGAATTCTGAAATGAATCATTTATTTCATTTATGGGGAGAGTCTGTTCTCGGTCAACTGCTCATGACTAAAGATAACTCGTCTATTTTGAATTTATACTAGTGCTCAGTTATTGCTGACCCGTTTACAACTGAATGCACGTACACAATACTCTGTCCAGGGATTGAACTGAAACCCTTTATTTAATCAACGGCGATAAACTGTCTCGTTCCACGGTACATATCTGGGATTATCTTGTGTAGTTCTTAGTCTGTTCCACAGTTATTGCTCACACGATTACCACTGAATCTACGCACACACTACCCTGTCCAGAGATTGAACTGAAACTTTTTATTTAATTTACGGCAATAAACTGCTCTCGTTCCAACGTACATATAAGATTAATCATGGCTTAAAAATTGAAGATTACTTTTCATTTTTTACATACCCTGCTTGATGCTGATTCTTATGAAATTGGATAATTATAAAATATCAGTGAAAATGACTTTTCTGCAATATAAATAACAGTAATCGAAGCCTTAAAATTGAAGATTACGATTCCTATTTTACATACCCAGTTTCATATTAAAATCACGTTTTAGCAATATTCATAGCTACAATCGTATTCCACTAAATGGCAGATTACGACTATTTTTTTTACACATATATAGTTTAATTTCGATGTTTATGAAGTTTGATGCATAGAATTAGAAGACACGATGTAAGACCAATTTTTGTTCCATATTAATAACAGTTATTGAAGCCTGAATATTGCAGATGACGATGAATTCTTTAAATAGCCAATTTAATGCTGATTCCCATGTGGTTTGATCCATAGAATCATAAAACATCAATTATATGAAGTTTCTGCAATATTAATAACAGTAAACTAGGAGAAGAGACGAAGAAGAAAAAAAACAAATGGATGACTGATGAGATTCTCGCCATGATGCAAAGGAGACGGAAAACCCTGACAAGTTATGGAATAGAATACAGAAAATTGCATAATGAAGAAAGGACCAAATGTATGCAGGCTAAAGAAGAATGGCTAAGGAAACATATGCAGAAGTAGAGATTGCTGTCAGTATATGTTCTTGATTATTCTGATATCTTTCCTGAATATGTGAAGGTTGCTGAGCAGTTCCAGCAGATCCTTGTGGCGTACTTTGTTGAAGGCCTTTGCGTAGTCTATGAAACATAGGTACACGTCCTTCTGCATTTGAAATAAGGACCAAATATAGACAGGCTAAAGAAGAGTCGCTAAGGAAAAAAAATGCAGAAATAGACTGAGTATCACCAACAGAGGAGATATGAATAAGCAAATAAGGCAACTGACTCGAGAGGAGACATACTCGTCAACAGGCCGTTTAAAATCAAAGGATGGAACGCTTACATTAGAGAAGTAAAAAATTCTTCAAAGCTGGAGCGATTATATTGGTGAACTCTTCAACGACGAAAGGAAACAACCAGCAATACACAAAAGTCCCGACGGACCTGGAATTCTAAAAACCGAAATAAAAGCCGTACTGGCCAAATTGAACAGAAAAAAGAGTGCAGGGTCAGACGGAATTGTAACGGAAATGCTGACAGCCTTAGATGTCTTTGGCATAGACAAAATCACAGAAATAATAAATGAAATCTACAACAGTGGGGATATACCGGAAGATCTCAGCAGATCTATCTTCATGGCTATGCCTAAGAAAACCAGGCGCAAACGAATGCGAACTCCACCGTACTCCATCATACGGATTCTGATGAATAGAACGGGCAACAGAATCAGTCCAGAGATCGGACGAGAACAGTGCAGGTTCGTTAAAGACCTCCGAAGCAAGGAACGCGATATACATGCTCAGAATGTGATCAGAGCTATACAAATGCAGAAGGACGTGTACCTATTTTTCATAGACTACGCAAAGACCTTCGGCAAATTACGGCACAAGACATTAGATTCGCTTCAATTAGATAAAAAAAACAGCTTGGTAAACTAAAATAATTAATAGCAGTAATGAAATAAAAACAAAAGAGAAGGGGAAAAAAAAATTTCACAGAGAATGACTTAGGATGAGGTTCAAAGACATGCCTTCATGCCTGTTCTATTCTCGACGAAAGTATAACCTCTATACTCCTCTCCCGATATCTATCCATTTTGTCGACTGCTATTAGCGGTTTATTTAAAAAGAAAATTAACATTTTTCTAGAGAAGGGCAAAGAGCTTTGTGAGGCGATATCAACCTGTTGCAAAATATTTTTTACAATATTAGATTTTTCGTCCCCACCGCTAAACAAAACAGGATAGTATTTCTCTATTTCTTCCTTTTTCTTTCCTTTCTGTCTTTGTTTTATTCGGAAATAGGTTTTCAGAAAACTTTGTTTAACACTGTTCAATAACCTTTTAAGATCAATTCTCGAAGATTTCGATATCCGAACACATTGCAATGGATAATTGCACGTACACACATTCCGAAGATTTCGATATCCGAACACATTCCAATGTCTAATAGCACGTACACACATTCCGAAGATTTCGATATCCGAACACATTCCAACGGCTAATTGCACGTACACACATTCCGAAGATTTCGATATCCGAACACATTCCAACGGCTAATTGCACGTACACACATTCCGAAGATTTCGATATCCGAACACATTCCAATGGCTAATTGCAGGTACACACATTCCGAAGATTTCGATATCCGAACACATTCCAATGTCTAATAGCACGTACACACATTCCGAAGATTTCGATATCCGAACACATTCTAATGGCTAATTGCACGTACACACATTCCGAAGATTTCGATATCCGAACACATTCCAACGGCTAATTGCACGTACACGCATTCCGTATCTGTTAATATTATATTTTCCTTCGTTCAAATTAACAAATCAAATTTCGAATCCCGAAGAAGGAAAGTTAGCTTTACAAAATTATCCTTCCTATTTGCTGCTGCTGCTTCTTCTTCTTCTTCTTCTCCTTCTAATTATTATTATTATTATTATTACTACTACTACTACGGCTACAACTGTCCAGTTAGGCTCTTGATGTTTTATCAACCAATTTCCTAACCGTTTTGTTTCTAGATACTCTTCTTGGTTTGCTGGCATTTCAAGCGACGTCGTCTCTAATGACCTTAGAGTTCGTCGGCCTTTCACTGATGTGGTCGGACATTTCCGTCTCCTCTTGGTTACGAACACTTAATAGAATTTCCTCCCATTCATATTTGGGTTTTGCCGATATCTTAGACCAAATCAATATACCTTTAGATCTTTAGATCTTCTCAGCATCCATCATACTGAGATCACCAAAGCTACAGGGATTAGTATCCCTTTTTCCCATCCAAAAAATATGGGGGGTCCATAAGCGGTCATTATTACACTTACCACCTCTCTCCCACTTTATTCAATTCGTTCTTCAGTTGAGCAAGATAAATCCTTTCCAGAGGCCTCAATAACTCTGACACTTTAATCAAGACCTTTTCAGGAAGCCCTACTACCACCGGTCCCCATAATTCAAGACAGTCGCTCATGTTACCTCCTAACAAGTTCATCAACGGTTGCTTTTTATTGTACAGTTTCTCATCCTGGTAGTTTGGAGGAAGAGAGATTGTCATACCGAAGGCAGCACACACAAGGAGAAGTTCCACAATGCTTAATGGGTTGGGGTCACCCTAATCGTTTGCGAGGGTTTCACACTGCTATATTTACTACGAAGATTATATAACAGGTTACTATTTACCCCGAAGAAAATAAGTTAAATCACAATCACCATTGGAATTTCTACGGAGGAGTGGAAACAAAGACTTTAAAACAATAGACACTCTTTTTCCAACCCAAAATTAAATACCAAACAGCTCTTTTCAAAACATTTTGGGAATAGAGGGAGAAAGAGCTGAACATTCAGATTAACTGGAAAATTATACATTTTGCTCATACTCCTAATAATTTTAAGAGTAGATGTGACCTATGTTTAGAAGAGAAGATTAGAATAATAAACTTCAATGATCAAAGCCTACTACTAAACCAAAGGAATGAATTAGTTTCTAAATGTCGTCACAGGAGTAGATTTAAACTTATCTAATATATTCTTGATCTTATTTCATCTTCACTTATCTAACCCATATCTAATATTATACCTTTTACTATAGTTATTTCTAGATCTTATATTCTCCATATCAATCGAATTTGTTTAGTATCCACTACTTTACGAAATCCCCTTTTATTTGGTTTTTATTCCTTTTAATTTTTTAATGTTTTTTTTTTGTTTAAAGGTTTTTTGTTTTTTATCCTGGGTATGGTCGGTATTCTTAGCGAATTAATTTAACTTATCTTTAAAATTGTATCGGGTTAATAGTATTTTTTTAATTTTTAATCATCCTTCTTTTATTTCTCTTTTCACTTCACTTTTTTAAAATTCTTTTGTTTACTTAATTTTTTTGGCATCCTTTAAAATTTTAATAAAGTTTTCTTTTAATTATTTATTTTTAATTATTCATTATTATTATATTTTAATTATATATATTTTTTACATATATTGTTAAAACTTGTAAAAAGATTTTTATAAATTTAAAATTTTCTTAAAATATTTTTCTTTTTAATTTTTCTAAATTTTTAATTTTTTCTTAATATAAACAATCTAATTAAGACTTTTTGTTAATCTTATTTATTTGCTAGCAAAATTTACGTAATTTTTAAGGTAAAAAATCTATTTTGTTTTTATTTTATAACTAATAATATTAATATATATATATATATATATTTAATTTTTTAACTTGGTTTATTAAATTTTTCCTGTCATAATTCGATTTAACATCGAGGTTTTTCATAACCCTAACTTGGGGTGTTGGAATTAAAATCTGGGTCAAGTTTGTGTTAACTTTTTCTATTCAAGCCAGACAATATCCATCTCACCTTACCACTATACGGGTTTCGTTTCAGTAACTCAATATCACATTATCAACGGCTGTATCTTCTTTTCTTTTCCTTTTTTTTTAAATATTTACTTTTTAAGTTTCTATTTTCGTATCTGCACAATATTTGAATTGAAAAATGCTAGCGTATTAACGCTAATTGAAATAGCTATTCTCATGAAGTCATTTTGGATTTCTCTATTACGTAATTTATATGCTCTGTTATAATAAATATATTGAGCTCTTTTTTGTGGATCAGTTTTAATATTTTATATTATTAGGATCCACTTGGATTATATAACAACGAATTGTTACCTATTCGATCACGCGAGACAAGAGGGAGAGATCAGAAGCCTTGCTAAGTCAGGTTTACAAAAACGTGATCAGAGAAGTAGTGAAAATATGGACAAACACATCTAGCACTGTGTCTGCATATATGTTTCTCTCACCCTCACTCTCTCTTTTTCAAATAATGTTATACATTTTATATTGGCTGACGTGTGTAAACTGAAATTGAGAATAAATAGAGAGAGAGAGAGAGAGAAAGAGAAAGAGAGTAAAACACAGAAATATATATATATATATACATATATGCACACACACATATATATATGTACAATTACATACACATATTTATATACAAACATATATCTATATGTACATATATATATAGACCAGAATTGAGTCACTGTCAGTCACTGTGTGTTTATCTAAATCTAAAAATAAACACGCTAGAATTCACCTTCATCCCTGCCGTGGTAGAAGTTTCGACTGACGCCAATTCAGTCGGGTTTCGATCCTAGCTAGAGTCAACCGGACGTCTAGCCACACTGATGAGCTGCGAAACAGTCTGTCTGTGGATGACAAAAATAGACATTATATATATATAGATATATACACATTATCATATATATATATATACATATACAATCATATATATATATATATATATATATATATATATATATATATATATATATATATATATATATATATATATGCGTATATATACACAAACATATATATATATATATATATACATATACAATCATATATATATATATGCGTATATATACACAGACATATATATATATATATACATACATATAGACAAACATATATATATACACACAAACACACACATATATTTATACACGCACAAAGACACACACATACATATATATACACAAACATAAATATACATATATATAGACAAACTTATATATATACACGCAAACACACACACACACACACATATATATATATATATATACACGCACAAAGACACACATATATATATATATATATATATATATATATATATATATATATGTGTGTGTGTGTGTGTGTGTGTGTCTGTGTGTGTTTAATGGTCAGAGTTGAATCAGACCAGGAAACAGTGTTATTAAAAAGTGCTCAATACACGTGTGAAAAATCAAATCAAATTAAAAATAACATGTCGAGCTTTTAACTTTAAAATTCAGGAGATTAGTTGAATCTGCTACCTTGGTTTCAACCTTACGGTCTCCTCAGGCGATATTCATGAAATGATCTCTTAATGCTTTATTTATTTAATTTTTTTAATAATGAATGCTATATATTTTTTTACAAATAAACAAACACACGAAGTTGGATATAATAGAAAGGGAGAAGAAGAAGAAGAAGAAGAAGAAGAAGAAGAAGAAGAAGAAGAAGAAGAAGAAGAAGAAGAAGAAGAAGAAGAAGAAGAAGAAGAAGTACTACTACTACTATCATCGGTGGGGGTTAATTGAAAATTTGAAATGTACATTTTTTATGCAGCCTCGTATGTGCTTAAGAGGAATTTCCTAATATGTATACAAGGACTCAAGAGTTTGAGTTTCTGTTTCAAAAGGCTTTTTGAATCCGGAAATATCATAATTGCTAATTTTTCCTGTTGGCAGAGGTTGCAAATATTGTTGGGTTGTTATAAGGCTTTGCCTTTTTTTTAAAAATTCAGCTTACAATCGGATTCCTGTTGTTTATTCTTTTAAGTTTCACACATGGTCAGCTAGTTTGTTAGAGTACCTAAGATTTGCTAACTAAAATGGTGACCTATGGTTGTACGATCTACATTTGAAAGTATCTCGAGTACATCCTATATACGTTATATTTTGGCCATTAATATCTGTTACTTCTGCTTTATAGATTATTGCTTCTGTTTTAAAAGCTTTACCAACTTTTACCAAGCTAGTTTGGTTGAATAATCGAGACATTATGTCTATTTCTTTTTTATTTTAATCCTCTCAAGTGAGTTGTTGTGCTTCAAGTTTTTCTATGTTTTTGTATCTTTGGATCTAACATTTCTATTTCATTTTCTTTATCCAATCTATTGTATTGTCTGTAAATGTGAAAATGGCTTCCAAGGTTGTGTACTTACCTTTTGGTGGTCTGTTAGAGATGTTGAGCAAATTATCTCTATTATTTGCAAGATGAATCGTTCTTTTATACTTTTGTCTTTTTTTTTAATGTTCAGGCGGTGTTGTATTTTTGACGTGTGCGCGATTTGTGTAAGTCTATATAGAATTGACTTTTTCAAATGTTCAGGAGTAGAATCAATTTTTAATTTCTATGGATCTCTTGGCCTCTTTTTTTACGTTGTCTTCTGCTATTTCAATCTGCCTCTTCACAAGGTTACCTTTGTATTGCCCCCTGTTGGTATTATGATCAGCTGCTGGATGATGAAGTTTAAAACATGTATATTTATGCAGCATATCTTCATTCAATAATGTTTGGTTGGATAATTAGGTTTATTTTTTATTTTACTCCTCTCAAATTCACGGATCAATGTCTTTGTGTCTGTACAAAATTGATCAAGAAAAAAAGGCGTAATTATTCATAAGTTCTTTATTTTCCCAAGTACTTTCAATCTCATCCAAGATCATCTTGAGGGGTTGAATTTCTCCGACAAAATTTAATATATTTATATGACTAAAAAGAATGTATAATCTTAAAAATAATTGTCGGACTTTGTTCATTTCATAATGTTTGAGGTCATTTGATTACATTTGATACGCCATGAGCAGTTATGAATGTACGTGCGAGATTCATGGAAGATTGAAGTTTAAAGACAGTAAAATTGACCTTGCTAACCGAACACTCCCCGATGGCCGAAACGGTTTTTGCACGTCAGGCTATATGACGGTTTCGTATAGGATACATGTTCGATTCCTGTCGGAGGACGAACATTTTCTATGAATATTTCTCGGACATTCAGGCCGGTAAATATTGTTTAATACTGTTTAATTTATATTAAATATTTGTATGTGTAAAACGAATGTATAAAGATAAAATTGTCTTAATAAATGTCTTAAAAACAAAATTGAATGTAACTTATGAATATGTGAGCATGAATGCTGTCACATTCGAATGAACGTAACTGATATGTAAGGGAGGTAACTCAACTATGTAATTCTTATCAGAATCATAGTTGCGTGGTTTCTAAAATATTTAGATTGAAAAAAGACGGGAAATGCAATAAAACTGTACGAGTCGAAATGTCGATTATATTTAAATATTTGAATATTAAAAGGATGGGATTATATGCCAATCTAGTAGCACGTTTAAATTCGTGTAGTCGGGGCACCAGAGAAAAAAAAGCTCATTAGTACAGTTTCAATGAATATATTTGTAGAAAAGACAGAGAAAAGCCACTGCAAGATTAAATCAAATGATCGTCCTCTAATACTGTCGACCTATAATCAAATACTGTCGGATTATATATATATTATATAGTCTTAAAGTGATTTTAATTTTAATTATCAAACTCCATAGAATCAGCATGAAACTGGTTTTGTAAAAAATGAAACGTAATCTTAAATATTGAGGCTATGATTACTGCTATTTATATTACTGAAAAGTGTTTTTAATTCATATTATATAATGATAATTATCAAACTCCATACGAATCAGCATGGAACTGGTATTTAAAAGGCAATTGTCAACTTCAAATTTTAAGGCTACGATCCTAATCTTCAATTTTGGGGTGACCATTATTATTATTTATATTGCTGAAAAGTGATTTTCATTTATATTTTATTATATTTTATATATATATATATATATATATATATATATATATATATATATATATATATATATATATATATATATATTTATATTTTTATATATATATATTATATTTTATATATATATATATATATATTATATTTTTTATATATATATTATATTTTTTTACATATATTATATGTTTTATATATATATATTTGAAATATCAAATATATATATATAAAAAATATAATTAAATACTTTCACAATAGAACATTCAATTTTATTTAATTTGCAACTTTTCAGTTGTTTTTTCTATATTATATACATATTAAGAAAGTATACGTGACTTCTCATTAAGCTATATATATATATATATATATATATATATATATATATTATGGCCTGACGGTTGCATCTAGCATGAAACAGACTGTCGCCTCTAAGTGTTGACTTCTATGTTCACTTTTATATTTACACACGCTCTATCTCTGATATTGAGCATTTTATCCCATAAATATAGCACATCTTAAGATCATACTTCTTCATGTATATATATATATATATATATATATGTATATATATTTCATGTGTGTATGTGGCGTGTGTGTTACATTGAAATTGCTTGCTTGTTCATTATCTATCTTTCTATCTGTCTCAATTTGTTCTCTATCTCAGTCTATTAATTATATATATATATATATATATATATATATATATATATATATATATATATATATATATATCGGCTTGTTCATTATGTTCGCGAATGGTAACGGACGCGAGGCGGCACGGCTGTATCAGATTTGCGTTTCCACACAGAAGGCAGCCTTTGCTGCTATTTATATGGTCGCTTTCGCTGAGACAGGATCGGTGGCATCAAAGACTATGTATCAATCAAGACTGAGAACAGCTCGTCCACCTGGCCATGAAGAACACATTTTTTACAGGTTTGTCTGAGACGATCCGGGTGTCAGCAAACGTCAAGTGGCCCTAGCATGTTATATATCGCATAGTACTGCATGGAGGGTACTTCAAGTGCAGCTCCTGTATCCGCAACATTAAACTTAACTCAAAAAATAAAGCATTTGCAGGCATATGACATATTCTCGTCCAATGAAATGTCTTAAACTCGCATGACAGGTTTATTGATAAGTACTCTCTCTCTTCCCCACTCTCTAATTATTTTATTCGCCACCCCCAATCTTTTCCTCCCCTTCATTTATTTAGGATTTTCCGGAAATCGAATTATTTTTATTGTAAAATCACGAAATTTCGGTTCATTTTACTTCCGGTTTCATAAATGGACTTTTTTTTGGCTTTTTCTGAATTTGAACTTTGACCTTTTTTTTCTTTTCTTTCTTTTAAGATTGATTTTTATCTTGGGAAGAAATTTTCAAAATGGCGTACAATGTGAGTGAAGAAATGACATTCCCATGCTCGAAATGCGACTAATCATTGGACTTGGCATGAAAGACATTACCATGTCTTTATTCCTTCTGCCGGTCGTGTGTTGAGATGATTCTGGAAGGAAACGGCCCGTGTCCTCAGTGCCAACAACCTGTAACTTGTGACGATTTGAGACTGCCACCATTTTTGGTGAAGTCTTTGAGGCGCCGTCAGCTGGAATCCAGCGAATGGAGGTGCAATTCTTGCTTTGAATAGGACGAGACAGAATCGTCCGGCCAGATTTGGTACCATGATTGCAAGAAATTCTTATGCCAGAACTGCCAGAGATTGCACAAAAGATTCCTACCCGGACACGAGACCAAAGACTTGTCGGGTATCTCGAGGGTGGAGGCCAACTGGGTCAAACAGTGGATGCCTGTCGACAGCACCGCCAATCGAAGAACGCCTTCTGCGTGCGGTGCAACGTCTGTCTGTGTGACGCATGTTACTAAGATCACGTGACCGCCGCCCATCAGTGTCCGCCTCGCCCGCTGTCGATGAGGGAGGAGGCGTCGAAGGCGAAGGAGGAAGGCGGCCCCCACCCTGGAGCGGCAAATCCGCGATTTCGAAATCCACATACGGGCGACGAACGAGCTGACGAAGCAATCCATTGACCAACTCTCAACGGATTGCGACACGGAATGCTCCAAACTGTGGGAGGATTTCGAGACCTTCGTTGAAGAGACACGGCTCAAGTTGGGAAAGCTGTGCGACGATATGAGAAAGACGGCGTCTGAACTGGAGAGAAAATGGCGCCACTCCCTCAAGGAGAGAGAAGACCTTTTGATGAAGGTGATGATCTGAAGCCACACCGTGCGACATTTGTTGACGGACGGCACCAATGATGAGGACGTCGTCTGTGGACTGAGCTTGACGAGAGCGGAGATTTCTGCGCGGCTCCGACAATCGTTTGCTCCTCAAGAGAAAGGATGTTGGCTGGTGACATTTCCGAAATGGTGTCATGATTCCCTAGAGTCACTGAAGAAAAACATAATCGTGTGGAAGGCAGAGACAACCGGGCATTAGCAGATGGAAAGTGAATTCCGTCTGCAAGGTTCGAACCCGCTGGATATTTCATCGATTGTCGCCGGCGACGAAGACAATCGCGTTTTTGTTGGCGATTTTCAAAGCAGATCGATCCTAGAATTCAGTGACTCAGGGGAAATGGTTGGCCAATGTCCCTTGACGGACAGAGGGAAGGAATTCTACCCCCTGGACATGTGTCGCCTTTCTGAAGACATTTTGGTTGTTTGTTGTCCTTGGGAGTTGGGAAGAATTTTCTTTTTGGCGCAAAAAAAATATCCGCCATTTTTAAAAATCAAAAAATCAATTGACACAAAAGAAAAGAAATTTTGTTCTTTGTGTCAAATTGACAAATAATTTTTGCTTATGTAATGAATTTTCAAAAAAATGGACAAGAAATAAAAACAATCCACCCCGGGGGGTTGTTGGGGAGAATGATTATGTCCCCCGCCTTCGTACCGATCCCACGACTGGGAATTTGTGGTGGTCAAGAGTAACAGAGTCTGAAATCTTTGTCTGGAATCAAAAGGGAGAAATTCTTCAAAAGTTTGAAATGGATGAAGAAATTTCTGATTTTTGTTCAAATAAATTTGGTAATTTTTATTTTTCGACGGATCAAGAAATTTTTTCTGTTTTGCCGGAAAAGATTTTGTTTAAATTCCCGAAAAAATCTGAAAATTAGCCGATGATTTTTGTTTCCAGCCGAAAATTGCTTGTTTATTTTAAAACCATGGAAAAAATTTATTAAAAATTTTCAAAATTATTTTAAAAAAATTTTTTTTTCTTTGCAAATAAAATTTATTTTAAAAAATTTTTCTTCATTTCAATCTTTTTTCATTTTTTGTCAAATTTGTCTCCGCCCATCAATGGTTGACAAAAGATGTGAAAAGGAAATTGATTTCATTTGGAAATGGCAATAAAAATAGCAAATCAATCGATAATTAGTGATCGAAATTTTTTTAATTTATGCAGATAAAATTAAATTTTGTCGCACATAAGAGTTGAATTTTTTGTAGGATAACAATGAGTTTAGTCAAATAATAGTAGATTTCTTTCTTTCTCTTCTTTCTTTCTTTGCTTTCTTTTTTTCAGTTTCTTTGTTTCTCTTCCTTTTTTCTCCCTTATTTCTTTTTTTCTATTTCTGTTTTTTCTCTTTTTTTCCTTTTTCTTTTTTTCCCTTTTCTCTTTCTTATTTGTCTTTTTTCTTTTCTTTTTTTCTTATTTTCTTTTTTGGCATTTTTCTCTCTTATATTTTCTTATCTTCTTTTTTGTATTTTTCTTTATCTTTTATTTTTGTCTTTATTCTCTTTTATTTTCTTTTTCTCTCTTTTTCTTTCCCTCCTTTTTCTCTTTCTTTGTCTCTCTCTCTTTTCATCTTTTTTTCCTTGTTTCTCTATTCCTTTTCCCTTTTCTTTTTTCTTACTTTCTTTGATTTTCTTTTTCTCCCTTTTTCCTTATATTCTTTGTTCTTTCTTTCTTTCCTTTGTAATTTCCGACTTTCTCTTTTTTTTCTCTCTTAACTTTTTCTTCTTTTCTTTGTTTCTCTTTCACGCATCAAGACAAGAAATGTGTTTTTTCCTTTTCTTCGTGGATGTCGGGGAGGGCCGTGAATTTTCTGAAATGTGCATTTCAAATCCCAGTCATGTCTGCATTACGTTCATTGGTAAAGGCATGAACCTATCTTGTCCATGCGTCAGTAAAACAGCAGAATAAACGAAACTATTTAAAGTTAAATGGGAAACCAATCCGAAAAGGTAATGGCCAATTCCACCCTCTCTCTTTCTCTCTTTCAAACGACCTTTCCTTCTCTCTCTTCTTCCCTCTTTCCTCCCCTTCAATACATTCCCTCTCTTATTATTTCATGAAATCTATCTATCTTTCTATCGGTCAGTAAAACTGTTTAGCTATTTAAAAGAAAATGGGAGAATTTCTACCCTCTCTCTCTATCTCTTTCATACAAACTTTTCTTCTTTCTTACTCTCCTTCCATAAATTGCCTTCATTATTATCTCATTAATTCTATCAAACAGTCTATCTATCTTTCTGTCTATCAATGAGTCAGTCTTGCTATTTCACAGCTATCTATCGGTCTCTCTTGTCTATCTCTCTATCTATGTATATATTTGTCTGTCTGTCTCTATCTCTCTCTCTTTCTCCCACTATATATATATATATATATATATATATATATATATATATATATATATATATATATAATACAGTTATCTTTTTGTCTGTCTATTTATCTAATTACAACTATTATCTATCTATCTATCTATCTATCTATATATCTATCTATCTATCTAATCACTACTGCTGTCTGTCTGTCTCTCTATCCATCTATGTGCTTATCTATCTATCATTTGTGTCTGTCTGTCTGTCTTTGTGTTTCTGTCTCTCTCTCTCTCTCTGTCAATCTATCTATCTGTGTCTGTCTCACTGTGTTTTTCTTCTATCTTTCTCTCATTCCATCCATCAAACTCTCTGTCTATCTATCTCTCTGTCTTTCTGCCGAAAATTGCTATCAATCAATCTATCTTTGAAACATTCTGTCTCCCACTCTTTCGCTCTCTCTCTGTCTATCTATCTATCTATCTATCTATCTATCTATCTATCTATCTATCTATCTATCTATCTATCTATCTTGACTGTCCATCTAACATTCTTTCTGTCTCTCTCTCTGTCCATCTATCTATCTAGTCCAACTTTTTCACTTTTGATTTTAGCGTTAAGTATTGATAAATAATTTTATCGTAGAATAAATCAAATGAAATGAATAACAACAATAATAATAATAACTTTGTTGTTGTTATTATTATTATTATTATTGTTGTTGTTGTTGTTTTTTTTTGTCGTTTCCCGCTGGATTTGTTCTTCACTTTTATGTAAAGCCATAAACATCTTCCAAATCTTTCAAACATTTCCGTTAATTTGCTTAAACGGGATAAAAAAAACTAAAATGGCGTCGAGTTTTAAAATAACAATTTCTGTTCACTTTTACTACGGATCAAGTGACACCAAGCCTGTGTAATGTCCATCATTGCTGCTACCATGATTATTATTACCATTGTTTATCTCCGGATTTCTTCTTCAGCCATTTACGAAAACTTTCAAATATATCTCTAGATTTCTTTGAAAGCAATAAAAAAAATGAAATAGTTTTATTTTTTTAATAAATGCAAAAATTTGAATGCATCTGGAAGTTGAATAATCTATTTGCAAATTTCAATAAATTTCACAGACCGACGCACATGTTATATTGATGGATATTAAAGAGACTTGGTGTCACTTGATCCATGATTAAAGTCAATAGAAATTATTGTTTGAAATCTCAAAAGACCTTTACACACGATTAAACGTTTAGGCTACTACTACTACTACTACTACTACTACTACTACTAATAATAATAATAATGATAATGATAATAATAATAATAATAATAATAATAATAATAATACTAATATTTTAGCTTGAAACCAAATTGTAATAATGAAACTATTTTGTGGGTATGTGTGTCGTATGCGTGTGTAAGTGAGTCTGTCTGGGTCTCTCTGTGTGACTGTGAGTGGGTTTGGAAGTGTGTGTGACATTGCAAAACATTTTGGGAAAAATTACTTCATATTTACTTTTTATATTACGTATGTATGAATCTATCTATATATCTTTTTAAAAAGCTATCTATCTATTTGCCTTTCTTTCTGTCTATCTATCATCTATCTATCTATATATAATGTATCTATCTATCTGTCTGTGTCTGTCTTTATATATATATGTCTGTCTGTCTATGTTATTAAAACTTCTATCTATCTATCTATCTAATTAAAATTGTAATAAATAATATATATTTTGAAATAAAAAAATTCATACTAAATGATAATTAAAAAGATATTTCGTATGTAGAACACAGAATATTAATATTGCTTAAATAATCAATGAAACGAATTAATAAATAAATAAAAGAAACAAGAGAATATTCGTATTGAACACGTATTAAATTTAAAAAAATAGAATTACGAAAAACAGAAGTATAAAAATAATAAATAAATAAATAACAAGAAGCTAAATAGATAAATAACACCAAATTAGTACAATATGAATGAATTATAAATAAGATTATATAAATTAATTTTTTTGTCTATCTCCTTGGTTTTGACAAGCCTGTTCTGGGCGAAATGGCTATATATCATATGGGGTATTGAATTTATCTACTTGTAATTCATGTTTGCTCTATAATAAATATATTGAGCTCTTTTCTGTGGATCAGTTTTAATATATTATATTACTAGGATTCACTTGGATTAATTACCCCGAAATTATATATATATATATATATATATATATATATATATATATATATATATATAAAATATGATAAAAAATATAGTTTTAAGTTATGCTATATTTATAAGCTATAACTGCCTCAACAAGTTGTCATAGTACTCACCATTGATGGTAACATCTAAAATGTATTTTTCTGCAAACCTTTATTGGTATTTTAAATAATCGTATACATTTACACCAGAATGGAATTCTTCATTACAATTATTTTCTGGGGCTTAATATAGCAAATTTACCAAAAAAATAAACCTGGATCTTTACTAACTGAGCATAAAAAAATTATTTGATTAATTAATTCAATAAAATTACTTATTATACAACATACAAGTATTATCTCTGAATAAACATCAAAGAATTTAATACTGAAAAATGAAGAGACTTCAAACCACATAAATGTGGTTCTACAGAAGGATGCTGAGGATTCCAAGGACTAAATATATAAGTAACAATAAATGTTTAGAGAAAATAGAGACAAGAAGGAAACTTATAAATAACATAAGGTGACAGTTGAAATTACTATGGCACATAATGAGGAAAGAAGGCTTGAAAAATCTGATACTCATAGGAAAGATTGAAGGCAAGGGGGACAGGGGAAAACAGTGTATAACCTATTTAATGAGCTTGAGTAAATGGAACAAGGTTTCAGAGAAATAACTAAAAGAAAAAAATCATTAAGAGCTATGAAGGATAGGAAGTTGTAAAGAGCCATGATCGCTTACGTCATGAACAGAGGAATTCGGCTTTTACAACATCCCTTTTGGTATTAACTTCTTTC
>OZ038478.1:137334693-137397193 GCA_964036315.1 Acanthosepion esculentum
ATTATGATTAAATACGAAACGTGTTTTCGTTTCAATATAACACACAAAAAGGACATTTCAATCGACAATGATTGCATATGAAAGCGTTTTTTATTTACAGTTTTTTTTGGGGTGGGGGTCCCAGTTCCTTTCATATCTATCTATCTATCTATCTATCTATCTATATATATATATATATATATATATATATATATATATATATATATATATATATATCAGTTCTTTTCATATCTATCTATCACAGTTAACTTTCATATCTATCTATCTAGCTCAGTCCTTTTCATATCTAGCTCAGTCCTTTTCATATCTAGCTCAGTTCTTTTCATATCTATCTATCTATCTATCTATCTATCTATCTATCTATCTATCTATCTATCTACTTCTAATCTCGGGACCCTTTAATAGCTATTTGCCATAAGATAATAATATTCTATTTTTCACTAATAAAAATTTTGAGGTTTTTATAATCAAAGAAATATTATATAATTAAGCTTTATTTTTAAATGAATACTAATTTAATGCAAATCAATTATTCTACAATAATAATAATAATAATTTTTATTGATCAACATCTTGCAATGACTCTTCCATGATCAGGGCCATGGGGAGCAGAAAATAAATATTTTCAATGCTTGTTCATCTGTTTGTAACGACGGTTCGTATGTCATTTCAGGATTCCATCCCAACTCATGATATCAAATTAAAACTGATATCTATCTGTCTATCTGAAAATGAAAACTAATTTAATGCAAATAAATTATTCTATAATAATAATAATAGTTTTTATTGACCAATATCTTACAATATTACAATGTTTCTTCCCATGTCAAGGCCATGGGGAGCAGAGTTCAGCTCTTCAGGCAATTTAATTCACTATAGCATTTATTTATGCACACTGGTTAAAAATTTTAATAAACCAATTTAAGTTTTGTAGGTGTGTGATTAGGGAAAAAAGAAAGGCATATTTATTGAATGAGATCCGTGTGGTTGATGCTACTCAGCGATTTTCTTTATATCTATATATATATAGATATGGAAAGGACTGAGATAGATAGATAGATAGATAGATAGATAGATAGATAGATAGATAGATATGGAAATGACTTAGATAGATAGATAAATAGATAGATATGGAAAGGACTTAGATCGATAGATAGATAGATATGGAAAGGACTTAGATAGATCGATAGATAGATAGATATGGAAAGGACTGGGTTAGATAGATATGAAAAGGACTGGGTTAGATAGATATGAAAAGGACTGAGATAGATAGATGGAAAAAGCTTCTTCTCTAAATATGAGCTTGGTTAAACAAAAGTGGGGGTAAGAGAAAATCAAAAGTAAAAGAAAGGCATATTCAATAAGATACGTGTTATTGCTGCTATACAGCGATTTTCTTTATATCTATATAGATAGATATGAAAAGGACTGAGTTAGATAGATAGATATGAAAAGGACTGAGATAAATAGATAGATAGATAGATATGAAAAGGATAGATAGATAGATAGATAGATAGAGAAAGGTTTTTCTCTAAATATGAGCTTGTTTAGACACAAGTGGGGGGTAAGAGAAAATCAAAAGTAAAAGAACGGTTTATTTATTCAATGAGATTGGTTGGATGTGGTTGGTGCTACTCAGCGATTTTCTTTATGCCATGATTCCATCGATGTTAATGATAGTCGAAGATCACCTCTTTTCACAATGTTAAGTATATTGCAAACTTTTGATAACATTTGAGTAGCACGACTAAATCCCGATTCAACAAGATAAAATGGTGGGAGAAAAGCAACATAAAATAGAGAAAGAAAGCAATCATTAAGGGTTTTTTTTCCAAGTCTTGGGCACATTTTGACTTTGAATATCTCGAAAACTATTAAGAATATAAAAAACGCACCTGACATATTCTGAAAGAATTTAATATCAAGTTTTCCATGTAATATTCAAAGATGTTCAATGTGGCCACCGTCGGTCACACGGCATACATCAATCCGATCGTCTAATTCATGCCAAACGCGTTCAAACCTTATCAAAAAGTCACGCCTCGCTGGTTTCATCAGTGTCCTGCAATTGTTGGATTAACTGTAGCTTGTAAGGTTGTCATGTGCAGTCGTCTTTTTTTAAGACACGCCACACAGTTGTTGTAGGAAGCTGAAGTTTCTTTACTGGCTCTTCTGATCCGATTTACACGGGTGGGGGTGGGGGCTCCGCTCAAAGGCAGTTCGAACTCGCTCAACCGTATCGTCTGATGTTGAGGGGACGTCCCTTTCTCTTAGCTGGGCACAAACACTTGTCCTTCATGCGTTTACAATGCCTTCACAATATGGACTTCCTTTTTTGGTGCCTCTTTTCGGAATTTTGGGCGAAATGCACGGTGAACAAGTATCCATGATTCAGTTTTTTTGTGGGGGACGCCTTTTCTGGTTGAGTGAACGCCATTACTGCATCTGAGAAAATATGAAACAATAATTAGCATTACAAAAAACTTAATGAATTTAGCTTGAAAATGATACCAGTTTCATCTTATTACCATTCACATTTCAGCAGATATGAGGACTTATGGAACACACTGTATATATATATATATATATATATATATATATATATATATATATATATATATATATACATATATATATATAGATAGATAGATAGATAGATAGATATTGAACAATAAAAAATATTAAAAAATTGAAAATTAAAATCTTCAGACACACTGGGTTGTATATTAATATACTTTCGTTTTTGTTATTATTTCATTTAGATTCCTCGACTAGTTTCGGCCAACATGGCCATCATCAGGAGAAAAATAATTATCTGCTTGCTGGTACCAGTGAGCTACAGAAATGAATGTCTTGATGGAGAAACTGAACTTTTGTCTGTAGTTTTCATTTGTTTTTTTATATTTTTTAACTTTTTTAACATGAATTTTGGTCAGTCTTTGTGTTGGTCAAACAGTCTCTTTTAAGTTGTTATTTAAGATAAGAGTTGGATGGATTCATGCTGATCTAAAATCCCTTGGTAGTTTTGAGTGTTATTGGTTCCTGGACAGGGGATGTGTCTCTGTTAAGTGTGTGTTTTATTTGGCTCATTAGGGAGAGAGTGAGTATGATGTATGTAAGTGTGTATATTCGTGTGGGTGTATAAATATTTCATTAGAATTACAAAAATCTTAATGGATTTAGCTTGAAAATGATACCAGTTTCATCTTACTGCCATTCATATTTCAGCAGATATGAGGAGTTGAAATGTGCCGAAGACTTCTGGAACACCCTGCATATATATATATATATATATATATATATATATATATATACACTATTTTAAAAACAAGGAATTTATTAATGGTAATAGTCCCTAAGGCCCTTTTGTCCAACATCTCATCAGGGGAAAATCGTTGGAAAATTGATAAATTAAACGAAAAGAACAGCAACGAAAATGAAGAGCAAAAATAATGGGGGAAACACGCTAAAATCAATAAGTATATATACTTATAACGGGAGTAGGGGAATTACGTGTAAATAATTAGCGAGGGACAGTTAAAATAAAATATCCCCCCAACAAATTAAGGAACTTCACAAAATACTTCTGCCGGCAAAGGGGTTTTCGTAATCCTATACAGATTGATTCCAAAATCTTCAAATGATTGTTGGAACCACCTATGTGAATAATTTTGAACCACTCTTTCGTATACGACTTGGCACGGGCTATATTCTCTACTAGGTGTTGAGCAATAGCCGATTTCATATGTGTAGAGGGAAGATAACACATGTTATCTATTTTGCCAAGTCGTATTTATACACACACACACACACACACACACACACACACACACATATATATATATATATATATATATATATATATATATATATATATATATATATTACATGAATCATTCATGCAAAAAGTAGCTTAGTAAATTTAATGATATAAAATGGCGAAAACTTAATAATGATCTGATAAAGTAAACCTGACAGCCGTTCTTGAAAAGAACCTCCAATCAGTGGTTAACAGCGATAAGAAATGCTCGTAATTTTTACCCCTTCAAAGCGAACGTTCTTTCATATAAGCACCAGCGAGAACCTTTTCTGACTGCAATCAGCGTGGGTGATGCTAGAATCCAGGACAGCAAAACACTACTCGTTCTTGACCTCACTCCGCTTTGTCCTTGCTAGAAAATCTTTCTTGCTAGAATTCATTTTACACATTTAAAATCTATCAGGTCATCCCATAAGTTCTGTCCGAATTTTGAATAAAGAAAACGAGTGACTAAATGTTACATTTAATTACAGATTCAATCAACAATGTATTTTCCCTGATTATCTATGACTTCCTTCCATCTATTAACAAGCTTACTAATTCCATTACTGCAAAATTCTTTTGGCTTTGATTCGAAGAACTCACAAATGTCAGTTTTAACCTCTTCCTGTGTTACAAAAACTGTTTCTTCCAAATGATTCTGTAAGCTACGAAACAAATGGTAGTCTGAAAGAGCAAGATCGGGAGAATAAGGTGGATGAGGAATTTTTTCCCACCCAAGTTCTTCGATCTTTTGTGATGTGATACTTGCTGTGTGTGGTCGCGCATTGTCCTGATGAAACATCACCCGTTTTCGATTCACTAGAGCAGGTCTTTTTTTCCTCAAAGCTTGGTTCAAACGCTCTAACTGCTGACAGTATATTTGAGTATTAATTGCTGCATAACGTGGTAAGAATTCAAAGTGGATTATTCCTTGGCAATCCCACCAGATTGAAAGAAGAACCTTTGTCCATGAAGTTCCCTTTTCGGCTGTGGCTGGGGTCCTTCCCCTTTACCAAGCCATGTCTACGACGCTTAACATTTCGATAAAAGATCCATTTTTCGTCGCCAGTCACAAGTCTATCCAAAAAAGCTGAAACAAGTTGGCGAGAATGGAGAGAAGAGCAGATGTCAACTCGGGATTTGAGGTTGTTTTCAGACGATTCATGAGGCACCCATTTTCCAAGTTTAGGAACTTTTCCAAGTTGTTGAAGATGACGATGAACAGTTGTATGGTTTGAACTAAGAACCATTGCCAATTCCTCAACTGATAAAGCAGGATTTTCTTCAAGGGTTGCTTCAAGAAGCTTTTCATTAAACTCAACTGGATGTCCGGTTCGATCTTCATCTTCAAGGGTGAAATCTCCACCTCCGAATTTTGCAAACCATCTTCTGCAAGTTCTTTCATTCACACTTTCCTCTCCATAAACTGAGTGAATGTTTCTAGCCGCTTCGGCTGCTGAGTTTCCTTCCTTGAACTCATAAAGCATTATGTGCCTCAAATGATTCTTGGGAACTTCCATGTTAGCAGGGTTTTAACTAAACAAAATTTAAATTTATGGTTCTCTGAAATAAAATTTGATCAGTTTAAATGCATCTAAACATAAAAATAATGTTCAGCTCCATTAGATATTATAAAATACTCTTTAAATTTCGTTCATTTTAACAAAAAGTTAAAATTCGGACAGTACTTATGTGATGACCTAATAGTAAGTCAATCTAGTACATGTTATTGCTGAGAGAAGAGAAAGCCTAATCACTGGCAGGTTGTATTCTAACTACTTCGACAGTCAGGCTTCAGTTAGAATATATGGGGCGAGAAAGGCAAAGGTGACTCTACATAGGGTGCCACTTTGGTTCTTATTCTGCCCCGAAAAAATTTTCGTCTTTATTTTGTTTGACATTTGGCAACGAACGGGACAGAATAAAATCAAAAAGTGTGGGGAGAGAATTTCTAAAAGAGGAGAAAGAATCGGTAATTTCTAAGGCGAAAATTCCAGACGGAAATTCCAAGGAGGTTTTTTTTAGTTCCTTGCGGTGGGGTGGGGTGGGGTTCTCTGCGGAAGAGAGATTCCAACAAGAATTCAATATTTCATTCCCTTGAATGTCAAATGGAAAATGGAATCGGTAAACCGGGTTCAAATCCCGGTCACGTCTGTTAGGTTCATTAGGAAAAGCATGAATCTATTTCGTCCCTACAGAAGTAAAACATCAGGGTAAACTAAACTATCAAGCTTCGAAAAGGTAATGACCATTTCAAAGAGATTGCACAATTAGGTGACTGTGGATAGCCACAGCCGCCAATTCTTAGGTCCGGAATAGAAGCGGAGGTTGGAATTAAAGGGGGCATCCCGTCTATTCCGGAAGGGGGGGGGCAGAACAGCGGCGACAAAAAAGATCATCATTATCATCATCAATATCAATAATGAAGAAAAAATAGCGCTGATAAAATTCTTTTTTTTCCCCAGACCGACAAAATTTCAGCTCTCTCCCCCTCCCTCTGTAGTGTTTTTATCTTTTTTTAATTATCTACCCTCCTCTCTTTCTTTATTTCATTCTGTTGTCTTTCCTTTTTTTCGATACCCAAAATAAAGCGTAAAGAAAAACTTGAGCAGTCCAAGGGAGATAACTCTACAATATTCTTTTGGTTATTCCCCTTCAATTGAGCCTTTATAGCTGGAAGAAAAATCATCTGGAATGCAGATACAATTTTAACTTCTTTTTCACACACACACACACACACACACACACACACACACACATATATATATATATATATATGTATATAAACATTCTTAGTGGTACAGAATATGATTATTGCTGTAAGAACGTTAAGGTGAAAATTATTAGGCATAATTAAATACCTGATGGTAAAAAAATGAAGAAAAACGAAAGAGGAAAACGAACCGGATTTGGTCCCATTCTTCAAAGTTTTTAATGTGGCGAAAAAGAATAAAATACAAGAAATCTAAATTAGCGAATGATTGATGAGAGGATACAGAAACGGGGGGAAGTTTTGGCCACGCGCTGGGATTTCTTTTCTTCAAAGAATTCGAAGATAAACTTCGTCCAAACTTTGGCTCATAAGCCGTTGATGATTTCTTCTGAGGTTTTTCCTTGATAGTGAAATCGATTTTTGCAACGAAGAATTTGTGTAGCGATTGGTAACCGCCTGATATTGTTCATTCTGTCATTCGTGACAAAATCGATAATAAAAAAATAATGAAGCCCTTTACGGTAGAAGGGTGCCCTGTATAATTACGATATCCTTGAATTGGAGTTGGATGTCAAAACCTTTTGAATCAAATTTCGTCTAATGTCCTTAATTATTATTTTTCGGCTGAGGTTCGTTTCGTGTTCAATACCAGGCCGATCCTCTCATCGCTATCCGTAATTAGGTAATATATCGGTTGGTATTCGTAAATTACGGGTAGTATGCATAGCCATGATTTTGGCTTTTTCTTTTTCTTGCTGTAATGATAATAGTTTTTAATTTAAAATTAATATAAGAATGTAAAAATTTAAAATTTATTTTGTATTCTAATTTATAATGGAAGGTTGGTTTTGTTAAGTATTTTATTGCTTCTTAAAGTGTCCTTTATTTACGTTCTAAGGATAATTTTGTTTGAATATGTGATTTCATTAAAAATGCCGTAAAATATGAAACGGGTTATTGTAACACATGTATTACTTACTATCTGTTGGTGTTTCATTTCCGTTCAAATTTGAATCCACTTTTTTCAGTATAATTTCATTGGCTTAATTCGTATGAACATCTTCTCATGTGTTATTTTCTTAACATTCCTCTTCCTTTGTATCTCAGTCATTTCGAATATACTCCTCTCTTTCTTTTGACTTTCTTTTCTTTCTATTCTCTTGGGAATAGGGTTAATTTCTTATGTCTGTTCTTTTCCTCTTTCTTTTCCTTTTATTGATTGCTTACTTTTTTCCTTTTTCTTTATAAAAATCCTTTTTAACTTGTACGAAAATTTTTTCAAAAACAGAAAATAAAGTGACGTTTCGTAAATCGTAATTTTAAATAAAATTGTTTATTACCATCAATGTTAACTACCGAATGAGACGTTGTTTATTAAACGTTGAAACGAAATGTACAATTTTGTAGTAGTCTGTAACAGTGTATATATATATATATATATATATGTTTATATATATATACGTTTATATATATATATATATGTTTATATATATATATACGTTTATATATATATATATATGTTTATATATATGTATGTGTGTTTATATATATATATGTTTATATATATGTTTATATATATATGTTTATATATATATGTTTATATATATATGTTTATATATATATGTTTATATATATATATGTTTATATATATATATGTTTATATATATATGTTTATATATATATGTTTATATATATATGTTTATATATATATATGTTTATATATATATGTTTATATATATATATCATATATATATATGTTTATATATATATGTTTATATATATATAAGTTTATATATATATGTTTATATATATATATCATATATATATATGTTTATATATATATGTTTATATATATATATCATATATATATATGTTTATATATATATATATGTTTATATATATATATGTTTATATATATATATCATATATATATATGTTTATATATATATATATATATATATATATATATATATATATATATATATATATATAAATAATGTTTTTTTTTGTCAAAAGAGTGTTCCGTTCATGCATTGATTATAAAGAGGAGCCTGAATAAAATAGCAGCCCGTCGCGATTGTTAAATCTATTTTTGTTTCTTACGATTAAAGGAAATTGAGATTTATCTTTTAGTGTTTTTATCTATTTTTTGTTTTTATTTAAAAAGAAAAAAGTATTTGAAAAGAAAAAATGGGTGCCAAAAAGACGGTAAGAAAAATTCTATTTGGAACTAAAAAAAGAAAAACGGTCCACCAGATAAACAAACTAATACCGACGAAAATGCGGAGATGTTTAAAAATATTGAGGAGTCCTCAAAAGTATGGTGGCCGGAAATGGCCAAACTTCAATTGAAGATATGGTAGCCAGAAATAGCCAAAATTCAATTGAAGATATGGTGGCTGGAATTGGCCTAAATACTATTAAAGGTATGGTGGCCGGAAATGGCCAAACTTCAAGTGTTTCTGAGGAAAATATGGTAGCCGAAACAGGCCAAATTTCACCCAAAACGAATGAAATAAATATTGACAAGAACAACAAAGACGACAACGTAGCAGTCGGGGAGAAGCCATCTTGCCTGACGTCCCCACCAAAACGTAAGACCAACATCACGGATTTCCTGGAGAAAGCCAAGAGTTTCGCTCATCTTGTCACAAAAGATGGGCTCTTGACAAATCCCGAGGAACTGCAGAAGATTGAGAAACGAACTGTGTCAGACTTTGTGATCGACAAGCGTTTCGCAACATTTTTCACTCCACAAATGATACCGTAATAAAATCGATGACGTCCCTGGGGGTTAAACCGCAGTGAGCCATGAAAGGAAAAGGAGTTTTCATGTAGGACATAGCGTAAACCACGCCCACCGACTTCAAAACTATTAGCACTTCTGACCTCATAAAGAAAGATCTTATTCTGAGGACCCAATATCAAGTTAGGCGCAGGACCAGTAGCATTATATGATGTCCCTCCTCAGATTGTCGGGGAACACTTAGCCGCGTATCTGTGCTAATCTGGACAGATACTTAGTGCTTTCTCAGATGATCTGACCGTGGGATGGAGCTTTGAGATAATGGTAGATCGTAAGGCCTTCATCTCCATCTCCAACTGCCTAGATATAGAAGACCAGATAATGCCTCTCATAGTCGCAGGCCGAAGACCAACTTGCTCGAAGTGTGGAGAGACTAGTGACCTCTCCTCTTCCTGCCTAGAGAAAGCCGACGGCTTGGGTGAAGGCAAAATCCGAGGTAAAATTAATAAGAAATTTTTGTCGCATTAAGAACAAATTCTTTATTCCGGATCCGCGCTGGTCACTCAAAAACAAAGATCGAAGCTTGGAATAAAGCTTCTGTAAAAAGCAACAAAAAAGGCAAATATCAGAGAATACTAGACAACGACCAATAATCATGATTAACAATAATGAATCTAATAAAATTAAAAATTCAATTTTAGACAGGATAGTTTCTCGATTCTATTAACGACTATATTGCAGCGTGTTTACTTTCAAGGTTGTTGAGAAGTGTATGTTCAGTTGCGATTGTGTATTCACAATCACACTCAAGAAAACATTTACATCTTAAAACACACCAATAAAATCATAGAATACAAATCCGAATGTTTGTTGTATTAGTCATCATTATTTTTAGGTAGATACCAACCAAATATCATGCGGACGTAGTAGAAGACACACCACGTGCCCTATTAGGGCCAATTAGGAATAAATAAATAATTTAATCTGGAGCCGATTTTGTTCGGAAAAAGTGTATAAAAACATACGAAATCCGTTCCCAAACAGGATACACGCGGCTGTCACCAAACTCCACACAACTCTCGCTGATGATCTTCATGACCTCATGTTCAAAGCGACAGCGTTGACAAACTTCAGACTACGGCAACACCGTCAACAGTAAGAAACAATTCCTATCTCTCGTATCCGTTTTTACAATGAATCACGCACACACATGTTGACTTTTTTCATACAACCACACATATCACAATATTTTATTGTTTCTCACATACGTACACAAAGAGAATTTATATTTTATTTCAGAATTTTATTAACCCAAACAAAAAGACATTACTTTCCAATCTATCATCAACAGCTTGTATTCTTATCGCTATATTAAATTAATGTTTATTTGTTGAAACCAACGTTGTCTTTTCTACTGAATTTTATTCTTTCAATGAAACTCGTGCGATTATTCTAGACGACCAAATTACGAGCGACCCTGTAACAATATTTTGTTAATGTATCGAATCCAGACACTCCAAATTTTAACATTCAACGAAAAGCCGAGTAGAAGGATTCCTACAAAAGTCTGAAAGATGGATTATTAAGCAGCCATAGTTTCTGTTAGCAACGACTCGTTCTGCTGACATAACCCACTCTTCAAGGACGGTTTAAACATATGGACATTATTATGTTCCGGTGCCACTGTGTCTTCAAAAAACAAAACAAAAAAAAAACATTATTTACATTATTCGGACTATTGTTCTCATCTTTGTCACCATATTTATTACAACGTTTCGGCCGTTGTACGCTCCGGCCTTCTTCAGGTGGTTGAAATGTTGAACTGAACCCTTTATTTCGGTCACTGGGGTAGACTGTTCTAGTTCCACGTGCCATGTTTAATGGATTTCAGTTATCAGTTATCTGCTGTTGATTTCCCCTGAAAGTTCTCCACTGCCTTAACCGGGTATTGAACTCACACTATTTGGGTCCTGTCACTGGATCTAACCAACGCCTTTATCCACTGTGCCATGTGTCCTCGAGCGAAATAAACGGTTCAGTTCGACATTCCAACCACCTGAAGAAGGCCGGAGCATACAACGACCGAAACGTTGTAATAAATATGGCGGCAAAGATGAGGACAATAGTCCGAATAATGTAAATAATGTACATAATACCTCATCTCAGAAATATAGACAGATAAAAAAAAGACAGCATTCTGTTGCAATTCGTTCTTCTTTCTCCATTGTGGTTATAAATAGCAGAAACTATCCAGAATATTACTAAAGTGCAATATTCATAAATGACTTAAAACTCTTTAGTGAAATTTAAACGAAATATATATTTCTTAAACAGACATTAAACCCCGAACGCAATATTTACTGATAAGATTGCATTACTTTTCTTTTTGAGCACCCGAAGTTTTCACTTTAGCGCAGATAACTTCTTCTAAATAAAAAGAAATACAATATTTTATGCTGGAAAAAGATAAAAACGATAGAGTTTACTTCCAAAAAGGTGACACCTATTTAACATTCGAAATCAAGAAAAGTCGGCAAAAAGTCACTCATGTCACTGGGTCTTAACTTTCTGTTTTCAAACGGAATCACAATATAAAGATACATCATGTTATTTTACTTAACATTTCGATATTAGGGCAAATACTGCGAACTTAGGGAATTTTGCTGCTATCTTTCAACTTCCACACTTTTTTATTTTCTTCTCCATCTTCTGTTTTTTCTTTTCTTTTGTTTCTTCCTCTCATCGTTGATGCGTTAAAAAAAGCCTCAGTCATCCACCGGGGAAAACCAAATTCTTTCTCTGGCGCCACTTTGCATTTACTCAAAGAAAAGAAAACATTTGAAAATTAAATTAATTTTTTCTTATTACAAGAATTTTTTTATACATTTTCCATCCGTTGAAGAAAATTAATTTAAAGCAGCTAACCTGGAATGTTTTAAAAGCATTCTTAATAACTTGTTTGTTTAAATTTCATATTTACACTCACATTTGAAGGAGAATATTTGAAATCGATTTCAGTTAATAGTTTCCTGTTAGTTAAAATCATTTTCATCAACCAACAAATGTTTTTTGAACTTGACTTCATTCCATTTACGCTGATATAAAAAGGGAAATAACAGTTTATATTAATTGAGATTTATTTATTTTCCTCTGAAAATTACTTTAGCAAAAATAAAATTATTAATTTTTTTCAGACAAGAATTTCATTTCATATAATAGTTATATTATTATAATATTATTACAATATTATAATATTATATAATTATTATAATATTATAATGTTATATAATTATTATATTATTATAATATTATATCAAAATTCAGCTATAAATAAATGTAAAAAGTCACTATGGATAAAAACAAAAGGAAAACATTTTGCCCTCCAAAAAACGAAGAGTGATAAGGACAGTTTTTCAACTGACACCCCTGTTACTTTAACTACCTTCACTCCCCAGCAATGTTTATTGTTTTAAAAAGCAATCATTAGACACGTTTGCCTTTTCTGTCTTTTGACACGACTTTTCGCTGGCGCGAATGTCTAAATTAGTCAACTTTTCTTTACCGACATGTTTCGTTTTCTGATGAACATTAGGAAGGTATATTTTAATAAATGTTGCAAAATAAAATCCTTCCATTTGACTTGACAAAGTCCATAAGGGGGTGAAACGCGTCGGCAAATAATTTTTTTCCTTTTGTCTTTATTCATATGGAATTAGTGAAAACAGTTGATTGTTTGGTAAAATTCGACTTGAAAGAAAACTTTTCGGGTCACGGTACAAACGGAGGATTAAATAATATTTGTATGGTAAACTTAAAAAAAGGGTCTGAATACTTTTTGCTACCGTTAGTGATAGGGGAACTTGAAACAAACCAAAAATTTAATTTGTCCGTTTTGCCGACTGCCTATGCTATAGGTGTGGTCAATATTTCCATGTCCCCTTATTTGGCTTATAAAATCGGAGGAGGTAATAGTAGTTGATTTTAAAATTCTGTACAGGAATTTTTTATTGTTTTTTTTTGCGGGGATCGGGAAGTGCGGATACATTTAGTCAAAAGTAAGATTTTCATTAAGTTTTGTAGGTGCCGTGGAATTCGTTGGCTCATCTTGAGGTTAATCTTATTGTTACGTTTTTTTTTTGGGGTGGGGGGTCGGTATTTTATTCTACATTGAAATGTTTACTGTATTTTTCTCAGTAATTACTACTTTTGTATTAAAATACACCACCTGTTTGAATTTAACACAACCTAAACATCGGTTGTATCTGACACAATCTGCGAATGGTCGAGGCGTTAAAGCGTTATCCTTCCGACTATGAGGCCCGTTCGATTCTACTTATGGTCGATTAGTAAAGGGGGTAATTTCTTGATAATATCAGCCTGGGGGATATAATCCCTTCGCGCGGCAACGTTGGGTAATGCCTGATAAAGCATACTCACCTTGTGAGTATAATTGAGTGGATATACGACACACAACAATCTTGAATATAACGTAGAGACTTTAGTTTAAATAAAAATAATTCCTTTACTGGTTAGTCACATTAAATAAGATATACGACACACAAGAAACTTGAATGGAATGTAGAGATATTAATATCGATAGAATAGGCACCGCCTAAGTGCGTATCAAAAATCAAAGACAAAGAGGAGGAAATCCTGGCGAAGCAAGGGGGATAATTTAGAAGACATAAGGGGGGATAACTGAATGGCCACGCAGGCATAACGATAATAATACTGTCGTGATACCCAGACTAATCGACATCATCTTGTGATTACTTTCCTGAAACGGCCTCATCGAGGAGTCTAAAGAAATAAATGTAGCCAGGGATGACACACGGGATGACACACGGCTTAGGATCTTGGGCACGCCAATCAATGAGATCCTTACTCGGTGGGAGGCAACTATTTTTTTAAATTCGTCATCTAGAGGGCTTAATCCATTATGAATTAAACGTTTTTTCTCTTTTACATTTTAATAAATCACGTCGTGTGTACATATTTGTTTTGGCTTCCATCGATGGATCTTAATTTACAACACGTACCTTCAGAGGTTCATTCAAAAGGGGAGATACTTGATGAAAAAATGCCGAAAACTGAATAAAAACAAAATATCTGGATTATAAAGAAGTCAAATCAAAGGATTTTTTTATATTATTTTTTTTCCTTATTCTTTTTATAAAAGTTGGAAATTTTACGTAAAAATTTTGTTTTTTGGCGTGTGAAATTGGGACCTTAAACTTGTATGAAAATCTGAGCGCATTTTTACGCACACAAACTCTTTGAATTAGAAATCCAGTGAAGAATTTGCCATATTATCAGTCCTGACCTGTCACCTCGGCTTCAATCATTTTCCCCAACGCCATAATGCAGCTTCCCTGTGTCTTTTCTAAAGATATGTAGTGATATCAACAAATTAATTACTTAATGGACCCCATTCCTTATTACTCGACTATGTAGTTTTCTGGAACCAAAATAATGAATGACTAATAAAGACAAAGTATATAATTCATAATAAATAATATGATAATAATTAATAATAAAAGAAAAATTAAACGTTAAGCAATAAATATATTTTAAAAATATAGATAAGAATGTTAAAATAATAACAAAGTAATTCAAATTTAGATTATTAAAAATAGTTAAAGATGTAGAATATTCCCGTAATGCAGCAGAACAAGCATTTTACCGCCAAGTTGAAACAAAAATCAAAAATTTCTGTCTCTTCATTTACCGAGAGCCGAGAGCGTAGATATCCTGGACGGTTCTCTAATGAAGCATTTAGCCAGTAACAGATGAGGAAAATATCTTTTTTTCTGTATACACATATGTTCTTTAAATTATACAAGCCTTTCTCTGACAAGTAAACTAAAGCATCTAATTGGTTTTATTACTCATTATTTAATTGTATCTCGCATATGATTTTGTTTGTAATTTTATAATTTCGTTGTGGGCTGATGATACCCTTTTTACGCGGACCAACATACACACACACATTATATATATATATATATATATATATATATATATATATATATATATATATATATATATATATATGAAGAAATATAGTCTTAAAGTGTGCTATATTTATGGGATAAAGTGCTCAATATCAGAGATAGAGCGTGTGTAAATATAAAAGTGAACAAAGAAGTCAACACTTAGAGGCGACAGTCTGTTTCATGCCAGATGCAATCGTCAGGCAACTAGTGCTCTAGTTGCCTGACGATTGCATCTAGCATGAAACAGACTGTCGGCTCTAAGTGTTGACTTCTATGTTCACTTATATATATATATATATATATATATATATATATATATATATATATATATATATATATATATATATATATATATATATATATATATATATATATATGGTGTGTTTGTCCACTGTACCAAGTAACATTAATCGGTAATAACATGCCGCAGTGGATAAAGGCGTTGGTTAGATCCAGTGACAGGACCCAAAGAGTGTGAGTTCAATACCCGATTAAGGTAGTGGAGAACTTTCAGAGGAAAATTAACTGGAGATAACTGATAACTGACATCCATTAAACATGGCCCGTGGAACTAGAACAGTCTACCCCAGCGAGCGAAATAAAGTGTTTAGTTCGATATTCCAACCACCTGAAGAAGGCCGGAGTGTATAACGGCCGACAAAGATGAGGACAATAGTCCGAATAATGTAAATAAAGAAGACATAATGTTATGGAATCGACACCGCCAACCAAGAGACCTCTCGAATGAGGGTGCTATACATCATTTTGCTTATTTGGCGCAGTGGTCAAGACTTACCCCAGAAATGAGGAAGTATACAACACAAGTGTCTTAGTGGCTTTATTGCCTTTCTTGGGGGCGAATTGATTAAAAAAACTTGATGAGCTCCATATTTTATATGATTTATGATCTGAATTTCTAAGAGAGAGAGAGAGAGAGAGAGAGAGAGAGAGAGAGAGAGAGAGAGAGAGAGTGAGAGAGAGAGAGAGACAGACAGACAGACAAACAAACATGCAGACACAGATCTAGGAAGGTGAGTTCATATCTTGCTTCGGTTGGGGTGGAATCATTTTATCTGCTCTTCTGATTACGATTTTGTATACCTGTCTTTTGCATGTCACATGATCTATTCCTCTTGCTTTATGGAATCGAGAAGAAAATTGTCGTTTATTTAACCAATGAAATGTACGTCGTCCAATGTCCATGGCTGTCATGGTCAGGTGGAGAGGGACACCACACTCGCAAGTGTATTATCTGCTTTGACTGCATTTGAAATGAGTACAATGTCGAAAGTTTTCTTATCACTGACAAAGGACCTTATCTTTCCTACATGACTTCTTCACTGTCAACACAAAACAAGATATTTATGACGGAGACAAAGTTGTTGATGATGGCATGGATTAGAAATCACGTAGGAAAAGGTCGAGTCAGGAGTTAATGCAAACATTACTGGCTTATTTTGTCATTGCTGGAGATAAGAGACGAACAAATAAACAATCATTTATCTATCTATCTATCTGTTTTCTACATGAAATATCTATCTATCTATCTATCTATCTATCTATCTATCTATCTATCTATCTATCTATCTATCTATCTATCTAATAAATAAATAAATCTGCTATCTGTCTGTCTATCTATCCATCTATCTATCTGTGTGTCTGTCTGTCTTTGGCTTTCTGTCTATATGTATATCGGTCTCTGTTATCTATCTATCTGTTATGGGAACTTACCCATAATAGTAATGGACTATTCCGTACCTCATAAATACTGCTCCTCAAGAGGAAGCAGCAGTCAAAGAGCTAGTGAGTCAGACAGTCAGTCAGTCAGAGACAGATTCGCGTCAGACGATTACTGTAAGACACTGGAATAGTGATAATGGTCGAGACAACATAGTACTCTCTAACCTAACCTGATTATTATTACTAACACTTTCTACTTCTTTGTATATATTCTGTTTGTAATATATCTGTGTTATTCCATACCTGTGTTTGAGTTATTCTTCATTGGTTCTACCTTTGACCATCACCGTGGTACAAGGAACCTGGACCATAACAGTGACGTCGAGGTAACCCAAAAGAAAAACCAACTCAATACTCGGAGGACATACTTTTTGCTATACGTCGCACATAACAAGTGGTGACCTGGAAAACCCCAAAAGAAAAACAAATTCTCTACGCGGAGGACATAGCTTTTTTGTTATCCGTCGCACATAACAGTGGTTGACGAGGAAAATTAAAAAAAAAACAAGTTCTACGCGAGATTCTAAAAAAAAAAAAAACTAGTTCTGCGCGAACACATAAAAAAAAAATTCTTTTTGTATATCAAATTTCACTGGCAACAGAAGAATTTTTTTTGCGTACACAGGTCACAGAATATCAACATGGAAGATTTCAAGTTAACCATTGTGGAACTTATCAAAACCCAATTTCAACACCAGCAAAAAAACGAACAGAAATATTTGGAATTGCAAGAATTATTGCTACGTGTAATGTCAAATAAAGAGCAAATCTATGAAAACAAAACAGTTCTCTCACAAGACGCTATTTAGAGATTTTAAAGTACGCACCTGAGGAAGATAAAACCTTTGCAAACTACTCCCGAAGGTACGAAGATCTATATGAATTTGACTGCAAAGATTGGTCAGACGCACGTAAAGTACGTCTATTATTAAGAAAATTAGGCACATGCAAATATACCAAATTCGTAGATTATATCCTTCCAAGAAAGACAAGTGAGTTATCGCTCAAAGAAGCCATTAAACTGCTAACAGAACTTTTCAGCCATAATACTTCACTATTCCACAAAAGATGGAAATGCATGAACCTTACAAAAAAGGACAACGAATATTACATAACTTTCGCGTCCATTGTCAACAAATATTGTGACGACTTCAAATTATCAGAACTCAGCGCGGACAATTTCAAATGCTTAATTTACGTCTAAGGTCTGGTTTGAACCAAAGACGCGGAAATGAGACGCAGAATCCTTACTAAATTGGAGAGTGAACATGATTTGTCACTTCAAAAACTAGCCGAAGACTGCCAGAGATGCATCAGTGTGAAGAAAGACTAAAAAAACATAGAAGAAGCTGGCATAGCACACATACATAAAGGAGGAAGACAAACTAACTTACCCTCCTCACAAACAAACCAAACCGATTTTCCCCCTCAAGAACAGGTAAAACAAAATTTTCTAACTCTAAAAATCAATATAAAAAAATTACCACCCAGTTCATTGGTTTAAAGACTGTACTTATCGTTTTAAAGCTTGTCTATCATGTAAAAAATAGGCCACAAAAGTTCTCATTGCTGGAATAGAAGAGAAAACAAAAGCAGAATAAGAATCACAAGGACTGACCAAGCAGATGAGACTAACATAAGAAAATATGTACAAGTTGAAATGCAAAACAGGAAAGTAAGGCTACTGCTGGATTCTGGTTCAGACTTAACGATTATAAACCTACAAACATGGAGAAAACTGAACAAACCTGCCATGTTAAAAACGGATAAAATTGCTAGATCAGTCACGGAGAGAAAGATAAAATTCGAGGGTGAAGTAATTATAAACGTAACATTTAATGGAATGACGAAAAAACTAAAAATGTACGTCTTAAAAAATACAGAAAACCTATTCTGAACGGAGTGGATGCAAAAATTCGAATTGTGGGATTTACCTATAAGTACGTACTGCCAAAATGTAAAAAGCTTACTAACCGAGGCAGACAAATTAAAAGAAAAACTAAAAACGAGTTTCCCCGAAGTATTTTCAGCAGGCCTAGGAAGATGTAAGAAAATGGCAGCTAATATCGAAGTAAAGGAAAACGTTCAGCCTATTTTCAAGAAGAAAAGGAGCGTACCGTTTGCGTCAATTGAAAAATTGATCAAGAATTAACCAGACTCGAAACACTGGCATATTGACAAAAGTAGAATACAGTAAATGGGCCGCACCGACGGTCTACATCAAAAAGAAATCAGGCGAAATTCGACTTTGCGCTGATTTTTCTACAGGTTTGAACGCAGCAATAAAGGACTACTACTATCCTCTACCCAGTCCAGAAGAAGTAATCACTAAATTAAATGGCGGAAAATTTTTTTTCAAAAATTGATTTAAGTGAGGCGTACCTGCAAATTCCAGTCGAGGAAGAAAGTTCAAATCTACTATGCATAAACACACACAAAGGACTGTACAGATACCAAATATTACCTTTTGTAATTAAGGTCGCGCCGGCTATATTCCAACAGACAATGGATACGATGTTTGCCGGACTAGAGTACACAATTGCATACCTGGATGACGTATTGATTAATAGCGAAAGCGTTGAACAACACAAGGAACATGTACAGGAAGTATTTAAAAGAATACAAAGCTATGGATTCAAAGTAAAAGAAAATAAGTGCGATTTCTTCATGGAGGAAATCAAATACCTTGGCCATATCATAGATCAAGAAGGTAGACGACCAGACCCCGAGAAAGGTCTACAACAATAAATAAAATGCCTGTTCCTAAAAACATAAAATAACTACAAAGTTTTCTAGGATTAGTGAATTACTACCAGGGATTCACACCTCAAATGCATAAACTTCGCGCACCAATGAACGAGGTGCTAAAGAAAGAAAAGTTTGGCAGCGGACAGATCAATGCCAAAAAGCATTTGACGAAATAATCAAAATGTTAACTTCTTTGGCACACTACGATCCTAAACTAGAAATTACTGTAGCAAACGACGCTAGCGCCTACGGAGTCGGAGCGTGTATATTACATAAAATGCTAGATGGGACAATAAAACCCATCGCACATGCTTCTAGAACCCTGATACCAGCGGAGAAAAATTATTCACAAATAGAGAAAGAAGGTCTAGGAATTATCTTTGCAGTCACGAGGTTTCATAGGTACATCTATGGTAGACATTTTACTCTTCAGACGGATCATAAACCGTTACTAACAATTTTCGGTTCGAAAAAGGTTTACCGGTTTACACCGCAAATAGGTTACTTAGATGGGGAACAATTCTGAATTATAATTTCAGATTAGAAAATTTACCAACAAAAAAGATAGGGCATGCGGATGGTCTGTCGAGACTTATACCAACAAAAACAGAACCCTTGGAAGATACGGTAATCGCAGAAACGAAGAAGACATCAGGACAGTACTATGTTGTACAGTTAGAAACCTCCCAGTCACATTGCAGGATATAAAAATGAAGCCAAAAACGACGAATTTATTAATGAAACAAAAGAAAAAATAGCAGGAAACAATGAGAAAATTTCGGACAGCTTTTCTCTATGCGACAATGTGTTACTTTACAACGAAAGCGTTGTAATTCCCAAAACATTACAAAAGCGGATCTTAAAGGATTTCCATAACCCTGGTAAAAATAAAATGAAGTCGCTAATGCGAAGCCTAAGCACCGCCAATCATACATAAGCCATGCCCAGAGACTGATCATCCGTGGTCAATAATACACGCAGATTATGCAGGACCAATTGACGGCTTCTACTATTTAATCATAGTGGATAGCTATAGTAAATGGCCGGAGGTGTACACACACACACACACACACACACACACACACACACACACACACACACACACACACACACACACACACACACGCAATATATATATATATATATATATATATATATATATATATATATATATTATTTTTTATTTTTATATAAAAAAATATAATATACTGCGTTACTTATAAATCGAAAACCAAAAAGAGAAAATATACAGTGTAACAAATAAATAACAAGTAAAATAAATTGATCTAAATACATCCAAATATATAAATAAACTAACAACCGATACTGATAAACTAGCCGTTAGAAAAAACAAATAAAGATAATCAATGCAAATAAATTCATGAAGTAATAAACAAATTAAAAACTGTTCCCACGAAAATAATAGTTAGAACAAACTACAACAATCAACCCCAAAATTGAACAAATAGCTTTATCTTCCCAAAGAAAAACAAAACTATTAAATAAGTTATATAAACAAATTTTTACTATGTTAATAAAAACACCGATCAAAAGAAAAAAATAAATAAATATATGAGAAAAGAAATAAATTTGAAAAATAAAAATAAATAAAAACAAGCAAAATAATTTAACCCAAATAAATAAATAAACAAATAAACGACTTCCGGTAGAATAACTGCCAAAATAGACTACCCACAATGCACCACTGACCCATATATATAAATAGCCGAGAAAAATAACAGCACTCGTGGCCTGACGATTGCATCTAGCATGAAACAGACTGTCGCCTCTAAGTGTTGACTTCTATGTTCACTTTTATATTTACCACGCTCTATCTCTGATATTGAGCACTTTATCGCATAAATATAGCACACTTTAAGAATATATTTCTTCATATATATATATATATATATATATATATATATATATATATATATATATATATATAAATTATACCGAATTAATTAAGGTATCGAATAAATATGAAATAATTTATTTTCAAATTAATATAACTTTTAGGTACACAGGAAGCTGAAAGTAAAAAGCCGAAAGCCCAAAAAGTGGCAGAGCTAGCCTAAAGTCCACCTTTTAGTGCGGCGTCTAGGCTAGTTAAAAATAAATAAATAAGGATAGGCTTTGTCAATGAAACTATAAAGAATAAATTTAGCTAAAATCTATAAAGGGAAGCAATCCTGAATAAAGTTACTTCCCTTGAATGAACAGTGGTTGGCTGTGGTGTTAGGAAGTTACAATACCTGCCTATCGTGCTTTGCGACAAGTCAAAATGTAAAGATTTTAATAATAGTTTTTTTTTTCTTTTTTGGATATATGGGAGATTTCAGATGTTGCTGCTAATATAAAGTTTATGGCAAAGGTTTTATATTAACAATTCCTAATGGTGCTTTATTAGTAACTGAAAACAATAGCTTTAAAAAGGAACCAGGTAAATAAAAAAACAAAAAACAAAAAAAACGTATCTGCGAAAAACGTGAAAGATATTTGTGAAAAATAAACTTGTAATGGTAGTGGTTTGTAATAAACATCATTATTGTATTCGCAAGTTCAAACAAAAGACTGAATGATTAATTGATTGATTTGTTTTCTACGATTTATCAACCCTTTGCAGGTTATTTAAAGCCAGAAAATATTGTAAGAATGTTAAAAAAATAATACTGATTTAGTGATACAAGTCTTACTAATTAACCCATAGTTGGGAGAGAAGAGGTGGATTCATAAAATTTCCCAAGAGTATTTGCACATAAATAAATATCACAAACCCAACGGGAATTGGAACCCGGATGTCAGATTAACAATTCTGAGCCATTATCCATTGAACCAACCACAACCCTTGATCTACGCACTTCACTCTAAATCTGACAAATATACTTCCCGTGATATCCGACAATTGGATTATATCGCCCAATTTACGTCGGATACCCGGTACATTAAAACAGACAATAATATAGTTGCTGACATTCTTTCAAGATCAACTTTGAATGTAATCAGTTTGTAACCTTTAAGTTTCGATTGTCTGGCCGAGGAACAACAAAAAGTTGACGCAGTAAAAAAGATACGTCACTACATTTTGAGCAACGTCCCGTGCCATTCGACATTTGTATTGTGATGTCAGTACCGGTCATCCAAGACCTTATCTTTCTCTTTCTATGCGTAAAAGGATCTGCGATCATTTGCATTCTTTCTTACACCCAAGGCGCAAAGCAACAGCAAAACTGATTGAGAAGAGGTCTAAGATCTAGCGCCACACTAAGTCTCCCCATTGGACATTTTGCTGCACCTGATGGCCGATTCACGCACATTCATGTTGATCTGATCGGTCTATTACCAGGCGTTGAGGGTTATCAGTATTTACTGACTATTATTAATCGCTTTAATCGGTGGCCGGTGGTGGTTCCACTAAAAACTACATCATCAAAGTCGTTTCTCGGGCAATTTTCCGAGGGTGGCTATCTATTTTCGTATGCCTGTCTATCATAACTACTGATCGTGGTCCTCAATTTCAATCCGTCCTCTTGTCGGAGTTCATAAATTTACTGGGTACTAAGCACATTTCAACAACGGCCTATCACCCGTGTTGATAACGGCCTTGTCAAAAGTTTTCGTAGGCAGTTGAAGTCGGCACTCACAACCAGCAACGATTCACGCACTTGGATAGAGGATTTGCCACTAGTCCTGCTATCCATTAGAAGTATAATTAAAGAGGATTTACAATGCACTACCTCTGAACTTATGTTCGGGAGATCGCTTATACTCCTAGGTCAGTTCGTGGAGAAGGACAATTCAACAAAGCCTAGTACTTACTTCGTACAGGACCTAAAGCAATGTATGTCAATTCTTTTTCTTCACTCCCACACGTACACAAACGAAAGATATTTTTATACCAAAAATTTTGGCGGATTGCGAGTAATATATTCGTGCGTAAAAATGCAGTATAGAAACCGTTAACACCTACATATTCCGGTCCATACAAAGTTATTTCTCGTACTCCAAAATATTTCTCTGTTCTTAATAATGACACATCTGCTACTATTACTATTGAAAGGTTGAAGCCAGCATTAATTGACGTCACTCATCAATCACCTTCTACGTCTTCTACCCAGACAACACTTCCTCAACCTAATTTACACCCGGCAGATCATAAGTCCTATGCTAATAGTTTCGTTTCTCACACTTCTCGCTAGTGGAACTCTCGTTGAACTTCTTGCTTTCCAAACAAGTTTGATGTTCATAAATTTAAATAAATATCAATCGTTATGTTCAGTTTTATTTCCTATACTTTTTATTGTTCTCTCTCAATGTTTTTCTTTTTCTCATATTCTTTCACTCAGTATCCCCTTGTCTTAGTGACTTTATTAACTTACTTGTGCTAATAGTGGTGTGGGCAAAATGATTAAAGAAATGGAAGTAGTGTGCTGTTTAGATTCGTTTCGAAATTGGTAATGACGTTGTTAGTAAGGCTGCGTTTTTAGTGAAGCACATCACATTTAAATTTGCAAAAACACAAGGAAAGAATAACAAGAGACCAAATTGCAATCAACAATAACATATGTATTGAAAATCAACGAGTACAACAATTGTGCTTAACGGATTAATATTAAGGAAGAGAAAGTTGCTTCCCATGTACTGATATCTGATACAAGATAGGAATAATGTACTTAAGACTGTTCTTGTTGAAGTGTTCAGTGTACAAATAATATTTGAATTCAAGAATGAAAAGCTTGTACAAAAGGATAATAGAATTTGATTTGTGACTTGGCTTTTGACAGACAGTAACAGTGTAGTGTGACAGTAGTTTTGTGTCTGTGTGTGCGTGAGTAGAAGAATTTAGGTAAACGGACGTAGTTGAGTTCTGTTGAATAATTGTTCTACTACTGCTCTATTGTTTTATTTCCATGGTTTAAATACTTTTTGAATAGGCTCCAGAATGGAGCGGGAAAAATATCGAAAAGAATATTTAAAATACACGACCAATTGACCAATCAATGATTTTTTAACTAAACCAAGTTAGGCAAAGTCATGGTAGAAAATTTTGTGTGAATACTGCGATGAGTAAATTGTCCTGTAGTACACAGTACTTATTTTCTAACCAATTATCACTAAGTATTTTGTGGGCGTGGTAAATCGGAGTAGTCACTACAGTCCTTTCTTATACACACAGATATCAATGTTCAAGAGATGTTGGTCAGCATGCAATTCCAGAAAGTTTTTTTTTCGACATTTGAAGTTTATGCAAGATGTTGCATGGTTGCGTGAAAGTCTGATGAGTAAATATATTTATTAATCTTGTTTATATGTTTTAAGTATAATATCCTTATCAAGACTGACGAAGAAATGCTTTTAAAAACTGAAATAACAGCCAAGAAAAACAGTTGACAAGTGACTTCCGTTTTTTAAATTTAGAGCTCAACAAAGTTTTAAAAAAATATATTCAGGTGAAAAAAATGCTATACGTACTTTGTTTTATTTATAGTTTTTTTTTGTTCATTTACTGTTCAGTTTTCCACTCACTTTAATTTCTATCTATAAAAGGCAGGATGTGTGTGTGTGTGTGTGACGAATGCACGACCGCAATTTTCGACGGATTTGTACCAAAGTTTGCATGCACATGCTTCAAGTTAGTGGGAAGGCCAAAGCCGACTTGCATTTCCCAACTCCCATCGATAGTGGAAATAATCGATTTTTTCATGCTTCTACGGTAGTTTTCATGTAGTTTGCGGCCATTTTCTACTGGCCAGAGTGAGAGCCAATAGCTGGCTTCCACGAATAGGCAGGAAGATTCTATTGGCCAGCAGGAGAGCCAACAGCTGACTGACAAGGCAAAAAAAAAATCGATAGCTGCATTCGTCACAAGTGGGAATAATTTAAATCTGCATGGCACTTTACTCGGCTCATTCGCTTTCTTAAACTGGGTTGGGTGTGAAAAAGTATTGTTGTTAACATTCTTTTTTTCATTCGTTTTTTCCAGTTACGAGTCCTTTTTTTTTAAAGCTGATCGTTTTGTGTTCATTTTGTTTAGTTCTTTTTTCGTAACAAATTTAATGTTTAGTATAGAGCTTAGAAAAATTCGCAGTGTGAGATAGGCAAAAAGTAAGGCATGTAGCAACATCAGCACGGCAAAGGGCACTCCTTTAAAGGCAAGGAAGGGCAAAAATATTTTAAGTCAACCAGAAAGCTTTCACAACCAGGATATAAGAAAATAAATAAATAAAAAACAAAGCCTATGAGGGAAAAAAGAGGTGTTACAACAATATCAGCACAAACAAATACAGAAGAACTGAGTTAGCCCCTCCTAATTTTTGAAACCGCTACTAGAGGACGCTCCTCCAACTCTAAATACTTGGCAATATTTTTTCTCGCTCTCTTCTTACCTTATCCGCGATTTGACAACATGTAAATATTTCGCGGAGAACGCCCTTCACTTTGGGGAACACACGAACAACACACACACGTACGTACGCACATTCACTCACCAAACATATTTAACCCCAAATGGTTTTCTCATTCATTTCTTACACACATAATTGTCTTTGTTACTTCTATACCTTTATTGTTAATACATTATCATTTGTACATAAGTCGTGTTTTTGTCGTGTCATTGCATTTTTTTACGTGGACTCGTATCGCGAGTCTACCATTTTTGTTGTGGGATATTTCATGGAGACACATTATTTTCCAACTCAAACACCGACGATACTAACGCCCGCAACAAGTTGGAAAACGTCCGAAACAAGTTGGCAAACGTCCGAAACTAGTTGGGAAATGCATAATCGGTCCGCACCGGAAGAAAATTATAAAAAGAATTATATAAAATTTATTGTAATAACAAAACAGTAACAGGTTATCTCGGGCATACAAAATATTAATGATTAATGTGCCGAAAATATGAAAATTTAGGCCAGTAACAAGATTGATGAAATAAGGAATAGACGATTACTTTCATTTACATTATAAAAAAATGAAAACCTTTCCTTCAATTACACGTAACATAAATCAAATTAACCTTGAGGAACAGAAATACACTTTCAAAGAAAAACAATATTAACACGTAGATGTAAAAATAAACGGATAACTTCTTGAATACATGTAAATAAATCCATTAGTATTCAATATTGTAAATTTACATAAAAAGAGTAAATACACCAAAACCTCGAAATATAGAAAATGGAGTAGTAAGAGAAACAATATTTCACTTTAAAAAGGGTGCGCTTCCCTTATTGCTTTTGTATTTGGATGAAGAGTTTTTTGGTACTTGAGGTTTTGTAGCTGGATGTGACTGGGAATTTCTTGTCTCTGGAATCACTGGTAAAAAGTTGGCTTTGAATCTGGAGTTGTTCACTCTTCCTACAGTGACAAGAATTTCGTCAGGAAGCGACAAAATGCCACAAAGTCAGTAATATTCGACTCACTTATGAGTTTATTTTAAAACTCCTTTAGTAGACCATGCAGAGTACTCATGATGATAGATTTAAAGAGACTGATTGGCTGGTGGTGATTTTATCCTTAACTTGGGTATTTCCAGAAGTGCTGCATGTTGATTGGCATCGAGAGTCATCATATCATTAAACCTCAGGCTGCCAGGATGTATCATGTAAGTATGTCGTTGAAAATGTTGAAGTGTCAATGCGGAGGTTTGTTGCTAGACTGAGAAAATCGTGACGTCAGCAACATTCCTTTTGTAGAAGCTTTGATGTTCTCTGCACCTGGAAATTTTAAAACAATAATATAGTTTTAAAATCAATAATAATATTTTTTCTTAGGAGACCAAAGTCTCACCATCTTCAAAAATAGATGATTATCCAAAATTGCCATGCCGTAAAGCCATAGTTCGACCAACAAATTAGATAGATTTCCTAACCAGTATAAAACGATGTAAGCCAATGAGAATCAAATAACATAAACATGTAAACGATAAAATGTTGTTTTTGTCAAGTCTGGCTTCTTTTTCATCATGCTATGCTCCTATTTTAGCGATCTAATGGCGGCACCTACATTTAATCAAATCCTTCATAAACCTTTTTTGAGTGTTGCATGGTTGGCAAGTAAACCAGCTTACTTCCCACCTTTCTACATTTGGAGCAAGGAAGGTTGTTATCAACCCCGTAGGACCAAAAAACAGACTTAACAAACTAAGACAAGAATTCAAATATGTAAATGGCCAACTAACAATAGAGGTAGTATATCAATAAAATCACTGTTGAGAGGCAAAATTTGAAACAAGTCCACACTTCTTCATAAAATAAATTGCAGGTGATATAATATCAGTAAAAATATAAGAATGACATCACGAGAGCTAATGTTAGATAAGAGTTGATGTACAAAGATTAATTTGTAATTTCTTTTTTTATCATTTCATCCAAGCAAGACACAAGGGGTTACTGAGTGTAAAAGAATATAAAGAAAAAGGAAAAAAAAAAAACATTATTAAAGAGTGGGAACAATAAAAGAAGAGGAATTAAGAAGACAGTAGATAATGATTAACATTGCATTTAAATTTTTTGAAGATCAAAATTGGCTGGAAAGCAAGAAGCCTGAAGAGAGTTCCACAAGTGATAAATACAAAAAGCAAAAAACTCTTAGCATAGAACTTATGATTACATCTAGCCACGATTTTAACTGTAAAATGATGAAACCTTGCCGCCAATCTAGTACTGTATTTAAATTCATAAAGTCTAGGTACCATAAAGGAAAATTCATTCGAATCACTATGAAAGTATTTATAGAAAAGACCCAGAGAAACTACATTATGGCAATGGGAAAGCGACTGAAACCAAGATGCCAATCAGGATAAATAATATTGCAGATTCTTCTTCAGATTTTATCAAGAATCTCTAAATATATAGCAGGAGCACCAGACCATATGTGGCAGCAGTATTGAAAGCATGAATGAATGGTAGACTTATAAGTATGTAAGATAGATTCTGGAATGACACAGTGAATCAAATTTGCTAGCAGCAAACCTAGCAATACAATCTTTCCACTTCCAGAACATTAGCCTGGGAAGGCGAAAAGAGTCACTCACCTGGAGATTAGCATCAATCTTGCTGATGGAAAAGCAGAAAGTGTCCTCTCAGACGATTAATACAGAGTAGTTTTGTTTCGAATGCATTAAAATTAGCAAGCCATTCCTTGCCCCAGTTAACAGCAAATTGCAGGTCCTTTTTGTGCTAATGTTACTTTATTTAACCGATCAAGAAAAAGTTTGGATGATTTAATGCATCCTTTATTTTGCACTTGTCATGATTATAAAGTTTTCAGTTTAACTGTTTTTCAGCTTCCTTCACGTAAAGACAGGGTGAAGCAAAAGTAGGTTGTATAGTAATGAAACACAAAATGTATTATTTTGATTATGCAAACATATCTTATATGAAACACATATCAATCATTCAAATGTCATCTTGGGTATGACGATATGCTACGTTGGGCATCATGACCTCTGATCGGGTGGGGTTTTCATGAGTGTGGAAGCACACCTGTTAATTGCGGTTGTTCCAAAGTTCACCCTGACCTGCGGTGGTAGCACCTGTTAGGCGAAAAGCTATGGGAAAATCGTTAACCCACAAACTGTGGTCAAAATATGAAAGTATAAAAAATACCAGTAATATATTTTTGTAAAATAAAAAAAAAAGAATTACCAGCAATGCATTTTTATAAAAGAAATTACTACTGCTCCCAAGAAAATTAACTTTCGGCATTAAATGACCCATAATGAGTTGATATGCCACTAAACAAACAAACTATCCCTCAAATGTTCAAACTGTTTGCCCCCGTTATTCACATATGCCTCTTTACCTGCAAAATATTTATTATTATTATTTATTAAAAATAGTAATTATTATAAATGTATTATAATAAAAATTATGAAAATAAAAATATTAAAAATGATTCTAATGAATACTAGAATTAAATGAATCCGAGAACCACTATTATGATACTACTATACATACATATATACATACATATATACATACATATATATATATATATATATACATATATATATATATATATATATATATATATATATATATATATATATATATATATATATATATATATATATATATATATATAATTAATGTATATTCACTTTTGTACACAATCCATAAAGAAAATTATTATCTTTGTCTTTTTTGTTACAGAAAAGAAATGAAGACACTAACTGACTCAACTTTTTTGTCCAGTTGAGGAGTTGTAAATTATTTGGCTTTGTCAAAATATTCAACATTTCCATAAAGGAAAAGAAGAAAGCAAATAGTGAAAATATATCATTTTACATTCAAGAAACTGTTGAGTTGATTTTACATATGTAGATTTTTGGTTTCTCCTTATTCTTTTGAAGGCAGTTTTTGTATAACTGGAAGTCGATGAGACAAAGGAAGATTTTTTGATGACACCTCTTCAACTCAGACTATTTGATAAATTGTCTTTTATTATTTTTACATAATGTGCGAACCTAATGTTAATCACCAACTTTTAGTAATTTTTATATGGCTAATCTTGAAAATAATATATTTAGTAATTGTAAAAAAACCTCCATCTGCCTCAGATATGTTTACAATATCCTCTCATCTTAGTATAAAAAAAACAAATAATGAATTACATAAACAACAAAAAGAACACCGAAAAGAAAAAAAACTCTTTCTTAATTTTCGTCTATGAAGCCACGTGAAAAGTATATCGTCGCCCGTCTTATTTACATATATTTATTTGAATTTCATTCTTAATCACTTTATTTACATATTTCCTTCTTTTTTTTTTTTTTGGAAATAATTCTTTTTTCCATAAATTTTAAAATTAATATGAATTTAGTCTCTCCCAACCGTTTTGAAAAATTTGTTTGAATATTAGATCTTTGATTTTTTTTTCTGGATCATGCAAGTATTGGAAGTTAACTTTATTCCTGGCTTACGGACGTGGAGTGTTCGTCTTTAACAAGAAGTGCATGTTGGCACTTCAACTAAGTTGAAACTTAATATTTCAGTTTCAACTCTGTGTGCCATGCACGTTGTTCATGAACTTCTTGTATGTTGTTTGTTTGCTTTTTGCTTGATGTATATAAAACCAAAACTTAATTGAATAGGGGAGACGGCACGACAGCTGCTAGACGAATCCAGGTTACTCCAGCAACGACAGAAGAAATTTGACACCTCCAGGCGAGGATGTGGAAAGGAAATCAAGGTCGCTCCCTCATCTAAGACAAATCCATTGATTGGTTTGAATTCAGGTTTCTTCACTGTTACCAAGAAAGGCCGTTTCGGACATTGTACCTATTACTAAAAGACATTCAGAGAAATACTACCTTACACCTTTCTATTTTTGTTTTAATATCGTTTGACTTTCTGGGGACTTCCTTGTATCATATTTGTATTTGTTACTTTAAAAACAGCAAAAGGTATAATTGTATATGCTTATTGTAAAAAAGACATATTTTTTTTATCTGTACATACATGTTATTGGCAATTATTTAGTACACAAAGCACTTAATTTGTTTAATTGCTTTCATTTTGTGTTCAATAAATTTAAAGTATTTCTTTTTCTAAACTCGGTTCGTGTCGTCTGTCTTTGTTGTGTGCATTTGACCCTTATACATTAACTTTACTACAAACATTTGTACCACTTCGATACTTTTTTGTAGGGCTTTTACTTTAAAAAAAGTCTTTTAATGGCTTCATGAAATTTTCTACTAATTACTCCCCGACAAAAAGACCCTCACCCACCAGAATTGAAGATCACATATTATTATTATTATTATTATTATTATTATTATTATTATTATTATTATTATTATCATCATCATTATAACTTGTGTTTTTCTCCGGATTGTTAGCGACAATGCTGATGAATTTTATGAACCAATACAATAAATAACGAATATTATTTTCTACAATTGTTAACAAGTTGAAGGTCATTGAAATTAATTGTTTTTCTGTAGGCTATCGGGTTATCTCCTCTTCGTTTCGTGACCCTTTCAACAGGGGTCTCTCTCTCCCGGGAGTATAAATACGGGCTGACCTTTCGCCTCTTTCTCTTTCCACAGCTCTTTTCTCCGCTTACGCGCACGTGCGAGAACTATCTCGATTTCGGCCGCGGGCCGAAACCTCGCACGTGGGGCGAGGTACAAAAACTTTCTCTAACATATCCAATATGTGAACTCTAATACACAACCAGCGTTTCCCATATTCTGGGAACACGCTAAAACAAAATTCACAACCGTACGGACATTTCAATTCAACACACACACAAACAACTTTCCATACAGACACTAACGTTTTATTCATGTTTTAAATTATGTATTTGTAACTCGTGTATCAATCTGTTTGTCATTAATATATAATTGTTTTGTACATATATATCTGTCTTGTTCGTTTTCTTTTGCTTTCTTTGGACTCCATCATAGTCCAACATTACTATGTAGCGGGACTGGCCAGCAGGAAGTCTTAGTCCAGAGATTTTATCCTTACATTAACCTGCCGGTCCTCTATAAGGCATTGGTGAAATGATGGATGAATTAAAAAAGAATAAATAGTTAAAAAATAATTTACATTTATTTATACTTTATTTTGATTTCTTATTCTTAGCAGAATTTTGCTTAATTATTTGCTTATTTATTTTTATTTTATCTGAAGGGAGATGTAGGGCCGGTACAAGGGTCACCTATGCCACCACCGAATCCATGATACGGGACCCTCGAATCCATGATACGACCCCATCTATGATACCCCACCCCGAATTTATGATAGAGGGCCCCCACTCTACTACATCTCAGTTTTCATAAGGTAGTATTATAGTGGCTTGAGGATTAGGGGTTGAATTGAACAGTTGATTTAACTACACCAAAAACATTAATGAAGGATGTTAAAAATGTGGAAACTCGCGATTAATTTTAACAAAACAAGATAAGAAATTTATTCACGAATTGGCTTGTGAATTCCTTTCCTTCTTCCCCTGTCCTCCGAATTTTACGGGCGTGGTAACTAACTGGTTTATACTTTCGGAGGAACTTATAAAACAGTTTACACTGTTTTGTGATTTGCACGTCTTCCACCAGTCTTTTTCGACGTGGCGCGAGGAGATTGTCCAGTCTTCACCGCCATATAAGAGGACAGTATCGTGGCCACCAATAGAGAAGGCCTGCTCGATAGTACGTGACATGCAGTCCATGCAGTGAAACAGACAGTAATCATAATGTAACGAATAATTGTAAGAAAAAATTTGGTTTTCGAAAACTTTTTAAAAATACATTTATAAAAGAAAGAAACAAAATTGGATTTTATACAAAAGTTTATTTCATTAGTTTTTTTTAAAATAACCGATAAGAAAAAAAATGTTGCTGAATGTTTTGTTAAAGTAAAGAAGTTAAACATTGTTACATTTCATTAAATTTTAAAGACTGAAATTCGTTTATTTTTTTTTTGTTTCAAATTTGAAAACATTTTTAAAATAATCAGTATTGTTTTAATTTACATATTTTTATATTTTTATATACTATATACAGCAACAACTCAATTATGTATTAGGAAACAAACAAACAATTAAACAGACGAGCCAATTACAAGTAATTGATAAATAAGAAATAAATAAACTAAATACAAGAAAGTAAATAAATTTGATACAAAAAAAGAAAGATTTAAAATTCAAATAATACTTATAGAAAAGTAGGTTACAGATAGACAATTTTAAGACTGAAATTCGTTCATGATTTTAATTGTTTCACATTTGAAAATTTTTTATAAACCATAATCAGCATTGTTTTAATTTCCATGTTTTTATTTCAATTTTAATAATTATTCTGTAAAGTTACAATTTTTGTAATCATTAAGAGATTATTACTCAAATACAGTAACAACTGAATTATGAATTAGGGAACAAACAATAATTAAATAAACAAATTATAATTAAATGATGAATAAATAAAACAATTATGATGAATAAATAAAACAATTAAACATAAATAAGAAACAAATAAAATTACAAACAAACAAATAAATTATACACAAACAATAAAGAGATTTCAAAATCAAATAATACTTTCAGAAAAATAGGTTACTGATACAAAATTTAGCTGAATGTTTGAAATTTTCTTTTTTTGCTTAACTTGTTACTTGTAATATTATTATTTTCCCTAGAACAAAAAATATTTAAAAGAACATTTGTAGAGCTCCAGACAAACATTCTTTGTATTTTTTCTATATTGTGACCCTCATCACAAGTGTCAACATCAAAAAGAAGCTCATCATCTGCCAAAACATTCAATGTTATATGCATGGCTAATTTTTTTTGATTTACTGAATGAAGAAAAGAATGATTTTTTATCAGCTTATCAATGACTACATAATTATTCAGAACAAAATTTATAGTTTTATCATTAGGATATAAGAGAGAACCTGTATTAATCGCCTGAAAATAGCTGCTTATTTCAGGTATTTCTTCCACATTATCTCTTACATTTCCAGATATTAAATCTTTGCAACTATTGCATTTAATTTTCTTAAAAACTGCATTACACCAATAACTTGCTAAGTATAGTATTACAGGTAGAACTTCTCTACAATTATTAACATCATCCTCTTTAACATCAATTCTATATTTATACATATCTAACTTTTCCTCCTCTGTCACTTCATCCCAGTTTGGTTCTTGTAAACTCTTTAAATCAATTTTAATGCATTGCTGATTAAATGGTAAACTCAATTTTAAAAGTGATTGCATTCTAATTTTTTTTTCACACTCAAACACTTGCCGTATTGAGATATTATACTGATCTCCAGTAAGTTGCCGGTATTGACCAAACCTTGCCTCAAGGTGATCAGTTTGAAATTTGCCTGGTAATATGTATAGCATCTTCAGTTCCTCTATGTAATACTTGGTCAGTTCTAGAAATGCATAGGTTGTATGATGCAAAGCAGTGAAAGTTTCCTTTGTTAATTTGCTATTTTTTCCAGAAATGCTATTCCAAGATTCTAACCAGTCACAGAATACAGAGAGAAATCTAAAATTTTCTTCGTCCATTCTAAGTGTATTGCAGTATTTATTTCTAAACCGACAATATTTATATGGCGTTTTAACATTCATTATTGTCCACCAAATATAAAATATGTTTATATACTCTGCAACTTCTGCAAAATTAGGCAAATATTTCTGATTTCCTAAGATCAATAATCCTTGAATAGTGTATTCATTAAAAATTTGAAGAACTAAATTAACATGTTGTCTTTCAAATTAGTATTTAGAATTCCTCAACTACTTTTTCTTCAATGTCGATTTTCGTGCAAAAAAGCGGATCACAGCTTCATACATTTTTTCTGAAAACCTTAGCTTCTCATTGGACAATAAACATTAAAATTATCTCGCTTATCTTCACGTACATTTGTTCTCAATGAGCGAAACAAAACATATCAGGCTCCAGACTGAGTTTTGTAAAGCGCTCCCTGAGTGGTTAACAAATATTAAAAAAACAATTTACCTGCTCACCACTACGTCCGAATAGCATCAACCTAGTTTTTGACCTGACGAAAAAACAATGCTTCTGGGAGCCAACCACGTGATAAAAATACATATAAATTGAATGTACGAGCGAACCCAGGCAGTGAGAATTTACGACGACTAGCATTTGCTAAACTAATTCACGACGTTTGTAACTTTACTGCAGCGAAGTACAAAATTAGAATCTCAAATTCTTTAACATGAAATAACTTCACTGTAACTCAAGCTAAATTTTCAACTCACTCACCAACTTCTTTTGCAACTTACAAAAAATAATTCAATCACGCTTGAATCTTACGAGACGAAATTACAAACATTTACGAACAATACATTCAACTACTACGAGCAACGAAAACAAATTGAGCATTCACGGAACATTCACTTCTCCGACTTCTTTAAAGCTAAAAGTTTATTCAACATATTTTCAGCTTTACAGGACTTTTTAATTATTCTTCCACTGAACATTTTGAGCAAAAAGTTAATGCAACTTTTTGTGAGCTCAAAAAAAAAATTGTCCAGTAGTAAAAGTCTTTAACCAGTTAAAGGGAAGCAACTCATGTTAATAATTCATGTAAAAAATCTGTTGACATTATATAAATTTTGTACCTATTATGAAATGTTATTTTCTTGAGTTTTTTCTCTTGTTTGCATGAACATTCGTAAAGTAAAAAATGTGCGGGTTAATTTACGCTGACAATACCGCTACAAGTAGGAGAAAGTGCCTTTGAGGTCAATTTATAACAGTATTTCAAAATTGACTGAGATTCTCAGGCATGAAGTTTCTGTAAGGTAGAAAATGGGGCACTTTCGATATTATCTAAATCATGGTTTCCATTATGACAAAATTTGGAGAACATCATGCATTTATTTGCATCTTTTTGACCAAGCCAATTGTTTTCTAATGCATTTTAATATATAGACTGAGTCAAAAAGGAAGAAAAGGGGTCGAGACTTTATAACTGGGTGTGGATATACAATGGAAAGCTTTGGAGGACTGCAAAAGAAATATATAGCTTTTTTATTTATAGCATCATTATCTGTTATGATTGATAATACTTGAAAACCTAATTATTTTTTATTCTTATATAATATTCCTTTAGGAATTCATGAATGAATTTAATGTCAAAAATTTCTTTAAAGTCTATTTCTTAAAAAAATGAGGTTTTTTAGATTTTAAAAACAACACGTATGAGAATGAATGTTTAAACTTTCTCGCTAGATTTATGTCTTATGAAATTTATGTTATGAATTACAAAGACATGGTATTAATTTTATCATTAAAGTTTCAATAAAATTTACTTATTTTTTAATACAAAAAATACTCACTTTGTTGAATTTAGTAGGTGAAAAATGATCTCTTCTGATTGTACGAATCCAAACTTCAGATAATTCTTTATCTTTAGGGAAAGAAAATACATGTACTTTAGGGCCGTTTTTATAATTCCCTTTGCAATTTGGTACAACGCATCTAGAAGGCATTGTTTTGTTTCAAATTAATTCAATATTTAAAAGAATATATTAATAAATAATTTAAAAATACCGCTGTAAAAAAAATCTGATGCACAAAACAAACGACACATTTCTTGAAAGTCGGACTCAATATGATGACGTCACATTTTCCCCTTCCGCCAATGAAATTGGCCTTCTCTATCCAATCCAGTGACCACGGTAGTATACGGTTTTTTTTTTTTTTTTTATTTCTAACGAAATGTTCCTGCTTTTTACAGCATATAAAATCAATTTCAATCAAAGTTGTTTCAGGGGAAATAACTACAACAATATTATTTGCAGTTATTTCCCTTAGAAATTTATTTTTCTGTTAAAATTTTTGCATTCATTCAGCTTGTCGTGTACAGTATTGCATGTGTATGGTGTTCGATCCTCAGCGTGCGCTAGAAAACTATGGGTTTCAGGATTGGAACTATACTAGTATATGTTTAATAAATGTATGTGTGGTGCTCAGATTAGTTTTAAAATTGTTAATGAGGTTGTTAGTGAGGCTGCGTTTTTAGTGAGAGCACATACATCTAAATTTGCAAAAACACAAGGAAGGAAGAACAAGAGATCAAATTGCATTCAACAATAAAATATATATTGAAAATCAACGAGTACAACAATTGTGCTTATGTATTAATATTTAGGGAGAGAAAAGTAGCTTCCCTTGTCCTGATATCTGATACAAGATAGGAATAATGTACTTAAGAATTTTCTTGTTGAAATGTTCAGAGTTCAGTGAAAAAATAAGATTTGAATTCAAGAATGAAAAGTTTGTACAAAAAGGATAATAGAATTTGGTTTGTGACTTGGCTTGTGACAGACAGTTAACAGTGTAGTGTAATGGTAGTTCTGTGTCTGTGTGTGCGTGAGTAGAAGAATGTAAATACGCGTGCGTTGCTGAATTCTGCTGATTTATTATTCTACTACTTTATTTCTGGAGTATGAACTGTTTAAATACATTTTTGGGTAGGCTCCAGAGAGAAGCGGGAAAATTATCGAAAGGAATATCTAAAATACACGATTGGATAAAAATTGACCAATCACTGATTTTTTTACAAAACCGAGTTAGGCAAAGTCATGGCAGAAGATTTTGTGTGGATACTGCGATAGGTAAATTGTCCTGTTGTAAACAGTACTTATTTTCTAACCAATTATAACTGAGTATTTTTCGGGCGTGGTAAATCGGAGTAGTCACTACATACGTACGCCAACCGAATAGTGATACGTAGGCAGATCGTTTCGTTGGCCTAGTTCGTGCGAGCTCTACCATGAGTCATTCAATTAATGTGGCTTCACCTCTAAATTCGTCACACACACACACACACACACACACACACACACACACACACACACACACACACACACACACACACACACACACAGGTCGCTCCAAAGGCAATGCCTTTTATGTTGGTAGGTTAAGTCACGTCATCAGAATTGGATATTGGGTATATGGCAGTAGAGGCTAAACATTTCTGCCAGTAACTCATTTTTTAATTTGTCATGTTTCGGAACTGAACGGCATGAAAATACGAATCAGATGTGTGTCATTGAATTCTTACGTGTGGAAAAAATTTTGTCAATTGGCATTCATCGACGTAATAGTAGATTTGAACCTAATTAAACAGTGGGTAATGAATTTAAGCAGTAATGACAACAATATATGTGAGAAGTCTCGTTCCGGGCGGCCCCCTATAGTCGACAACATCCGTACTAAAATGGCTTTTGTTCATCGCAGGCAAAAATGTATAGCCAGTGTTTGTGGTTTGAAGAAAAACAGTATCTTGTAGCCGAATATTTGTTCTCCCCAACAGCGCTATTGTGCTCCCAGGATTTATTTTAAGTTCTGAAGAGATAAAATGTATTTTGAAATGCATAGAAGAAAATTCATATTAAGTGAAATGGATACCACTCACAACCACAGTATCACACATTGATCAAAGACATTAAAATCACTATCAATAAAAAATCATCATTGGCCGTAAAAGCTTTGAAGATCTTCGAAAACATGCAGTATTTTCGTGACTTAGCGCAGGACAGGGAGGTTTGAAGAGGACCGATAAGAAATATTTAGACAGTTGGGGAAGATGTAAACTCACAATGATTTGCAGTGTCTTCAAGTCGAAACAACTCTGTTGATGAAAGATGAATAAAGAGCATTACATTCGGAGCAATCCTCATGGAGTAAGTGTTTGAGTGTCAGTGTGCGTGTATAACGCATGTTGATATATATATATATATATATATATATATATATATATATATATAGGATTGGTGTACCTGGAATAAATTCCGATAACTAACAATTACTTTTCTTAAAAGAGTGCTCAATACAGAGTAGAGCAACTATAATTATTTAAAAATTATAACATAAATATGTTATAAAATCACTACAAAAATAGCTATTTTGTTTCAATACCCCAGTGTCTTATCATTGATGATGTTGAATGTAGAATAAAGAGTATTAAAAATTTCAAATTAATTAACGATCCCTCGCACGGGGAAAACGCTGTTACAGAAGCTGGAATGACCAATCAAAATACAAGTATACGAGAACTCAAAAAACCTGACAACGAAGTAAGGTTATAATAGCTATTAAATGCTTTAAAGTTGGGGTTATATTAAAATAGAATTTATTCTAACCAATAAGTATTAAATTATATGATAAAATTTGAAATTAGAATAAAAAATAAAAAATCACCAATTTTAAAATATAAATTTAATCTCTATTAAGTTTAAAATTATAAAATTACTGAGGAGAAAAGAAAAATACATATGTTATTCAATTTATTTTGTTTTCATTGAAATTACATTAGAATAGACGTTAAGATCGACGCAGAGAGAGAGAGAGAGAGAGAGAGAGAGGGGGGGGGATAAAAGATGAACGGGTTTCAAGAAGACAAAAGATGACGATTGACGTTGTATTTAAATGTCAGGGTCGGTCATAGATGAAAATTTAGTAGCACGCTTATATTCATGTATTCGGGAAACACAGAGAAAAGGCCCATCAGATCAGTTGCCATGAAAATATTTGTAGAAAAGACAGAAGGAAACCACGTGACATCGTTGAGAAAGTGATTGAAGTCGAGATGGCTGGTCAGGAAGGATCAATAACATTACAGATCCTTCTTCGTTTTTTTTTCTCAATAATCTATAGATGTACAGCAGGGGCACCAGACAAAATATGGCAACAGTATTCAATGCAAGGACGAATGGTAAATTTTAAATGTGTAAAATGAATTCTAGCAAGAAAGATTTTCTAGCAAGGACAAAGCGGAGTGAGGTCAAGAACGGGTAGTGTTTTGCTGTCCTGGATTCTAGCGTCACCCACGCTGATTGCAGTCAGAAAAGGTTCTCTCTGGTGCTTATATGAAAGAACGTTCGCTTTGAAGGGGTTAAAAATTACGAGCATTTCTTATCGCTGTTAACCACTGATTGGAGGTTCTTTTCAAGAACGGCTGTCAGGTTTACTTTATCAGATCTGACGGATTTGCTACTGAGACTGGAATAAATGATAGTGTCATCTGTATAAATACCTCGTTGGGAAGGGATGACATCGGAGAGGTCATTAATGAAATTCAGAAACAGCGAAGGACTCAGGATAGGACATTGTGGGACCTCCGCGCTTGTATGAAAGGACTTTCATTTCACGATTTGACAGGAACGATTGGAGTCAACCAAATATTCGTCCTGTAACACCGTAGCCTTGGGCCTTGTGGAGAAGGCTAACATGCCAAACCCTGTCGAACACCTTTGAGATATTTAGAGCCACATGCCGAGTTTCGCCGTTCTTATGTAGAACTTGATATACAAATTCAGAGATGGCCATTAACACATCAGCGGTAGACCTAACGAAACGTAAGCCATATTGTTTATTTTAGAGAAGTAAGATGCATAACTGTCTTAATGGTAATTGACTAATACGGCGATAATCTTTAGGGGTTAGAAGGTTTCCCAGAGTTCTTAAAAATAGGAACTACAGAGGGGGACTTTGAACGAGCTGGAAAGCAGAAAGCAATGAGGCAAATGTAGACTTTGGAGAGAACAGGACCCAGCGTAGGAGCACATTTCTTTAGAACGACAGCATGGATTTCTGTCACATTCGCTTGTCTTGTGGGAGTTTAGTTTGGAAATTATGTCTGAAACCAGTAACGGTGTACTCGAAATGAGTCGAGTGTGGAGTTGGATGAAAATCTCTGAGTAAAGCACTCAACCATATCTACTATATATGTCAAAACATCAAATTGATTGAATAGAGGAGAAATTTAGGATTTTCTGTTGTTCAACTATCACGCTCACCCTTAATATTTCCCCTACCAACTTGGTAAGCCGATTCTAATGAATTTTTAGAAAAACTGTCAATTTCCGCCTTGTGTCTTTGACAGGAGTAATTACATTTTAATTGAAATCGACGTTGTCTCAGAAATAGACTGGCAAGCATGATTGGGTGTGGCATCGTGCATCCTGTTTCCAGACATAGGGTCTTCCTTGCACTAGAATAAAAAAAATCATATATATATATATATATATATATATATATATATATATATATATATATATATATATATTACACAGCAAAAAAATCCAAAATTACCTCATGAGGGTATAGCCTATTTCAGCCAGCGCAACCTAGCGCCAGTCATCTTCAGCTCTAAATAGAATTTGTCTCGGAATCAAGGATTTAGAATTTAAATTAGCAGTCGAGGAAAAATACAGAACCTACCCAAAATGACGCCCCCGCTAGATAAAAAGCCCGAGTTTGTTGTAAGGGGTGGGTGGGAGTTATCTGTCTAAAAGAGGAAGATGTCCGCTGGAATCAACCCCGAGATTAACATTATGGCCATAAGTTGGGGTTATATGAAGAGTGAGGTGTTGAATTGATATTAAAAGAAAGGCCGAAAGGGGTGTTTATTTATGACCAAAACCTTTCATTATATAAAAAGGAATTTAAGTTCCCGCGAGGGAATGCCAAATTATACTAACAACCAACATGTATTGATAATATGAACAATAAATCATATTTAGACAATTAATATAAAGAAAGAATAGTTTTAAAGGTTTTATATTATTAATGAATGGGGAATTTAAGGATAAAACAATTTATATATGGATTAAATCCTGTCCACCTTAAATTGGATCCCTGTACATGATGCAAATTCAAATCTCGGCAAAGGCACCTATTTTTTCTAATTGGAAAAAAGATCACAACAAATTAAAAGAAATAAACTCGTTTCGGTTTCCCGCAGATGTGAAAAAAAGTAGACATAGGTCAAATTTGCACAAAAACTAGACAGGGTTCCAATTAGCGCTAGAATAAAAACTTTGTATTGAAAACTCGGAGTCTAGTTTGGCTTAATGTGCTTTTATTGAACGTAATTTGAGAGTCTTGCCGTTTTGGCTAAGACCACGTGACTTATTTATACAAATCATAAGAGGCAATTGTGTTATCTTACCACATCCTCACAGGCTTTGTTCTCTCCTAGTCCGACATAAAATCATCCAGGTGACTTGGTCTCTTGATAATTCTCTGGGATCGTCTCGGTGGCATGTGATCTGGGCTTTCAGGTGTTACTGGAACAATCAGCCAGAAGTATTTCCTATCATATTGTTTTTGTCTTCTTCTTGGAGTGGGGCGCTCTGCTTCTGAAAGCTGATCATCAGAGTCTATGCGGCTTTGCCCTCGTTTTGAGGGAGCTATTCTGGTGTCGATCTTTGAATCATCAGAGAGAATCCAATGACATTGTGTAGTCGTTACTATCAAGAGGTTGAGATATTGCTTCACGGGTGAGCTGCTCTCGAGCGCTGGTTTGATAACTCGCCGGCAGGATTCAAATCTCTAAGGGAAACGTTCGATTGTCTCTCGTAGAGTGGGCTCGCCTCGAGCAGTTCCACCAATCTCACAGGTGGATTAAACTTGCTTTGTCGAACATAGTGTCTAAGTAAAACAGTACCTGTCTGTGAGAGCCACGAAAGAATAGAGATCCCTTCCAAATTTCGCCTTGAAATGTTAAAAACCTTTCATGAGGTGTTGCATTAGTTCTTGTACACAATAAAGTTTTTATGGCGTACAGAGCCTCGATTATGACTTCTGCGCAGTGTCTAATTGGAAGGTTTTGGTTTTTAAGTGCTAACTGTACATTCTTCCATATTATGTCATTGTATCTCTCGCACTGTCCATTCACGTAAGGATTGTATCGGGTAGTCCGACTTACGGCCACTCCCTCTACCAAAAGGAATGTTCTTAGTTGATCAGGCATAAAAGAGGTCCAGCGATCTGTATGAATATAAGCAAAGAATATTGAGAACAGTGAGCAAAGACAGCGTATGAGCGTTGTGCACTTACATCTGGATAGGGATAGGGAATCGCGAGTACTCGTCAACAACAGTTAGTAGCTTCAGAATTTGCTTCAGAATTTAGATGGAAGAGGGCCCTTAAAATCCACCTTCAGACTCTCAAATAGCTGTGTAGCTTTTACTAGGGTTCCCGGTTCGGGTTTGTAGAACCTTGATTTTATTCGAGCGTAAATCTGACAACCGTTTTGTTATTCATTTCACGTCCTCAACTAAAAAAGGCAAATTCCGGATTCGAACCACTTGCATCATCCTCGTGATGCCTGCATGACAGAGACCGTTATGAACATTTTGTTTTTTTATGGTGCAGTTTATTGGTCCACACATTATTGACAGCGCGTCCGCTATTGCATTTTATTTTCCCGGCCGATAGAAAACGTCAAACGAAAAACAGGAAAGCTCTAACCACCATCTAGTTATCTTTTCATTTTTTGATTTTGCTTGACGTCTTGGGATTAATCATAACAGGGACTGACATTTGTCGTCATTTTTAGCTCCTCGACTATGGCATAAGCCTATTTTTTGACAGCTGAATGTCTGCGCTAAGACATTGTTCTGGTAAAGAACACCACAGGGCACCCGGATTGCCTTACCGCGGCAGCTATGGTGTGATCGGAAGCGTCGGTGACAACTTCTCGGAGAATATCAGGATTCACCGAAGTGATGGCTGAGTTGGCTATATCTATTTTTAGCCCCTCAAAGGATTTAACCGCAGAAGAAGGTAAAGGAAATTTGGTCATTTTTGTAAGTGGGCGTATTTCTTCAGAAAAGGTGGGTATCCGTTGAGAACAAAGAGCGAACATACCCATGAATCATCGCAAGGCAGCTATGGCGTCGGAAATAGTTTTAGTCGTTCACTGTCCGGCTTCATGATTCCTTTGCCCATAATATATCCAAATAGTTTGATGGTCGTCGACCCATAAGAACTCTTGTCATGGTTGAGTGTAAGATTATATTTTATGACAGCCGCCAAAACCCGTTTTAGGTTACGATTGTAGTCGGCCCAGTCACACTGTCACACTATCTATCTAAGCAAAGGTGCATTGTAGTTTTTCTTGTTCAATTATTTTATCAAGGGCCCTCTGAAAACTGGAATCTCCATTAGTGACCCCAAACAGAATCCGTCGGAACTGATAAATTCGTTCACATGCTTCAAAATTCATATAAGGCTTATATTTAGGGTTTATAGTTACTTGGTGGTAAGGACTCCTTAGGTTTAACGTACTAAATATTCTGTATTTGACGATCTCGTTTATCATCTCATGAATACGGGGTATAGGGTATGCATCCAGGAGGGTATACCTATTTATAGTTTGGGGGTAGTCTATGACCATCCTTATTTCATTATTATCAGATAACGTTATTAATACTTATACCCTTCGTAGTAATCTGCTTTCTTCCATTATTCCTTCTTTTAATATTCTTATTATCTTTGAAGAAACGTTTTGTCTTCAAGATGTGGTGGCCATTGGTTTACAGTTTTGGTTAAGTTTTCAAAAGGAGAGGGTTATTGTACATTTATAGCGGCCAAGCCACAGTTGTTCAACGCTGGTTTAGGACCCCCAAAAGGGAGATTAATACTAGAAAGCTGTTTGAAGAAATCATGGCCCAGTATGACTTCGCAGCACAGATCTGCTATCCCGAAAAAATTGGTGTTAGTGTAGTTAGTTTGATTTAACTCTAGGCCTGCCAAAATATATCCCCTGAATAACGCAAAGATAATTAAGCGTTCGCCATAGCCACTTGAGTATCACAATGTAGGATTTTGAATCTGTCATGACGATAATGGATATCCACAGCTTCCTGACCTTTGTATCTCTTAGTAAATTTTGTCTTAAGCCCTATTCCGCCATCTATTTACCAAAGCCCGTTAGGTCGGTTGTTTACCTTCGTCCCTCTTGCCTTTAACATTATGTGAGTATTACAATTTTCCAAGCACTCTTTCTCCAGGATAGGCCAAAGTAATTTCAACTGTCTCTTTTTCATGTTAAGTATACATTTCTTTTCTGTATCCCTTTTCTCTAAAACTTCGTCATGTTCTGTCCATGGTATTCTCAGCAGCTTTTTCTGTAAACGAGATTTGAATGCAGGCTTGTTTGTAAAAAGAAACTGACTAACATGCGAATTACAAATTGGAGATACAAAAATTTTTTAAAAAAGTACAAAAATTCAAATATCTACGAAATGTTTTAGCAAAGTGCGGAAATGCGACACCGAAATCCGAAGGTACATTGAGATAGCAAAAGATGCCTTTCAAAAGCTAAATTAAATAATAAAAACAGGAAAATTCCGTTTGAAATAAAGAAAAGAGTACTGGACTGTTACTTAATATCAGTCCTTCTATATGGAAGTGGATGTTGGACAATCACATTACAAACGAAGAAGAAACTTGAAGCAAAATAAATGTGTATTGTAAGTAGTTTTATGGTTATTTTTTTAATTTTCTCTATTTCATTGCTTAAATATAGCATCTGATATTTTTTTTTACAAAAAGACCTTAATTTCTATCCCCGTCACAAGATGAGTCTCGTAACAACTGCAATCAAATTCTTCGTAAGGCTCTTTTCTCCGTGTCCTGTACATCAATTATTGTTTTGTTCGTACTAGCTACATTTCGGTTACTGTTTAAAGGGCATCTCATGTTGTGTCAACTTTCTCAAGTACTGATTTAAAAACATGCTATAATTAATATCTGATCTGATGTAATACTCCCTCCCCAACGAGACACATTTTTATTTTCTTAAGAAGAAATGGATTTTTATTAATCTGACAGATTTTTATAACATTCAACATTATTTTTGGTGGATACTTATTTGACAAAGAGGAAAATAACGTTTTTGAGTAGACGCCCCGTTTATTTATTATAAAAATAAATATAAAATAAATATACTGTTTAATAAATATACGGAACATCTACTCAAAAACGTTAGTTTCCTTTTGTATTTATTCACCCCCCCCCTATATATATATATATATATATATATATATATATATATATATATATATAGACAGATAGATATATATGTATATATATATAGAGAGAGAAATAGAGAGATTCAGCATCAGTTCGGATTTATCATCTACCCTAGTTCATCGCTCTGTATCTATCTATGCACATGTATTTGGGGAAGAATTTATTCGTGTTTTGTATAACTCTTTTCAATTATTTCAAGAAATTATTCATTGGTAAAGAAGAAATGAAATAAAAGCAAGAAAGAATGTACTCGTTTATGAGACTCTCAAGTTAATATAAGCGCTCTTCAAGCTATTGAATTGTGAAACTCTGAAGTAGAGTCCATTTCTATTCGCCATTTGCGAAGTTTTTTATTGCTTCCTTTCAGACGAAGCTTATTCCTGATCAGATTCAACGCACTAATCCTTTTTAAATATTCAAACGTATGATTATATTAAATCGTCAAGAATCAAAGATATATATCCTTACGAGGGCTTATATACTTTTGTAAATAGAATTAGATAAAGATAAAATGCGCGTAAATTATATACAGGCTGTCCATAAAATTCGTGTGCACTTTAACAAATTTATAACCTTATTTGTGTTTGCGATAGAAATAATCTGTAAAAAAATTTATAAAGTTTAATGTTTTAACTATAGCTAAAATAACTAATGTGATTTCAGGCATTACTGTAAATCAGTTGGCAAATGTTTACCGTGAACTGCAAAATCGTATTACCACTTGTATTGCTAATGATGGAGGACATGTGGAAACTTAAATAACATTTCAATAAAACGTTAAAAATATAGATTTACATCTTTCTAATCCTTTTTACAAATTATTTCTATCGCAAATACAAATAAAGTTATAAATTTATAAATTTTTTAAAGTGCACACGAACTTTATGGATACCCTGTAGATCTGTTTAAATAACGTCTTCAAAAGGATTAGCTTTTTTTATCTCGTGATGTATTTAGATATTTTGGATCAAATGAATTACTTGTATTATATTATTATTAGATTTAAGTGCTTCTGGTGTGATTTATAGTGTTGTGTTCCACATTCCCATGCTGTGCTTAAGGAAATTTAATACCACAGGGAAAACTTTGTACATTTCCAAAGTCTTAAGTATTCAAGAGTGTGTCACACTATCAAAGGCTTTACGATAATCAATCTGCGCTAAGATTTCTACGTCGTTTCCTGCTATTTTCCAGGATCATTTTTTTATCAGTAGTTGATCTTTGCAACCATATAAACCTCTTCTGCGGAGATCGGTTGCATATATATATATATATATATATATATATATATATATATATATAAACATAAGGTGTCGAATAAACATGAAATAATTTTATTATTTTCAAATTCTTATAAAAATTTTAGGTACACAGGAAGTTGAGAGTTTGAACCCAAAATGATGCAGGGACTAGCCCAAAGTCCACCTTTTAGTGCTGCGTCTAGCGTAGTTAAAATACATAAATATGTATAGGCTTTGTCTTATGTTCGGAAGTCCGAAAGGATTGTCCTGAAACGAAGAATATTGATAAGACCAGAACAAACGTGTGTAGCGTTAAAGCTTATCAACTAAAGATCGCTTCAGAGTAGCAGCAGCAGCTGCTATGGGAAAGGGTGGGCGTAGCGGTAGTTGAAGTCTCGTTTTGATACATATGACATTGTCACTGAAACTATCAAGAATAAATTTAGCTAAGATCCATAAAGGGAAGCTACTCAAAATAAAGTTACTTCCCTTGAATGAACTGTGGTTGGGTGTGGTATTATGATGTTACACAGCCCGTCTATCGTGCTTTGCAACAAGTCAAAATGTAAAGATTTTAATAGCTTTTTTTCCTTTCTGTCATATTTGGATATATGGGAGATTTCAGATGTTGCTGCTAATATAAATTTCATGGCAAAGGTTTTATATTAACAATTCCTAATGGTGATTTATTAGTAATTGGAAACAATAGCTTTAAAACAGAACCAGGTTAATAAAAAAAAAAAAAAAAAAAGTATCTGCGAAAAACGTGAAAGATATTTGTGAAAAATAAACTTGTAATGGTGGTGGGGTAATAAACATCATTATTGTATTAGCAAGTTTAAACAAAAACTGAATGATTGAGTGATTTGTTTTCTACGATTTATCAACCCTTCGCAGGTTATGTAAAGCCAGAAAATATTGTAGGAATTTTAAAAAAATAATACTGATTTAGTGATACAAGTCTTACTAATTAACCCATAGTTGGGGGAGAAGAGGTGGATTCATAAAATTTCCCAAGAGTATTTGCACATAAATAAATATAACAAACCCAACGGGAATTGGAACCCGAATGTCAGATTAACAATTCTGAGCCATTATCCATTAAACCAACCACAACCCTTGGTCTACGCACTTCACTCTAAATCTGACAAATATACTTCCCGTGATATCCGACAATTGGATTATATCGCCCAATTTACGTCGGATACCGGGTACATTAAAGCAGACAATAGTATAGTTGCTGGCACTCTTTCAAGATCAACTTTGAATTTAATCTGTTTTCAACCATTACGTTTCGACTGCCTGGCCGAGGAACAACAAAAAGATACTGCTCTCGACGCAGTAAAAAAAAGCATACGTCACTACATTTTGAGCAACGTCCCCTGCAATTCGACATTTGTATTGTGATGTCAGTACCGGTCACCCCAGACCTTATGTTCCTCTATCTATGCGTAAAAGGATCTTCGATCATTTCCATTCTTTCTCACACCCAGGGCGTAAAGCGACAGCAAAACTGATCGCTGAGAGGTTTATCTGGTCTAATTTGTCCAGTAATATCAAACATTGGACACAGTCCTGTATTAAGTGCCAGAAAACTAAGATCTAGCGCCACACTAAGTCTCCCCATTGGACATTTTGCTGCACCTGATGGCCGATTCACGCACATTCATGTTGATCTGATCGGTCTATTACCAGGCGTTGAGGGTTATCAGTATTTACTGACTATTATTAATCGCTTTAATCGGTGGCCGGTGGTGGTTCCACTAAAAACTACATCATCAAAGGTCGTTTCTCGGGCAATTTTCCGAGGGTGGCTATCTATTTTCGTATGCCTGTCTATCATAACTACTGATCGTGGTCCTCAATTTCAATCCGTCCTCTTCTCGGAGTTCATACATTTATTGGGTGCTAAGCACATTTCAACAACGGCCTATCCACCCTTGTGATAACGGCCTTGTCGAAAGGTTTCATAGGCAGTTGAAGTCGGCACTCACAACCAGCAACGATTCACGCACTTGGATAGAGAATTTGCCACTAGTCCTGCTATCCATTAGAAATGTAATTAAAGAGGATTTACAATGCACTACCTCTGAACTTATGTTCGGGAGATTACTTATACTCCTAGGTCAGTTCGTGGAGAAGGACAATTCAACAAAGCCTAGTACTTACTTCGTACAGGACCTGAAGCAACGTATGTCAATTTTTTTTCTTCACTCCCACACGTACACAAACGAAAGATATTTTTATACCAAACATTTTGGAGGATTGCGAGTAATATATTCGTGCGTAAAAATGCAGTATAGAAACCGTTAACACCTACATATTCCGGTCCATACAAAGTTATTTCTCGTACTCCAAAATATTTCTCTGTTCTTAATAATGACACATCTGCTACTACTACTATTGAAAGGTTGAAGCCAGCATTAATTGACGTCACTCATCATTCACCTTCTACGTCTTCTACCCAGACGACATTTCTTCAACCTAATTTACACCCGGCAGATCATAATACTAGGTCTGGTAGGCATGTCCACTGGCCTGTCAGATTAAAAACATATTACACCTATTGAAAATTTTCTTCGAAACTTTTACAATCTGTAAGGCGGTGGGGGTGTAGAATCTGTAAGGCGGTGGGGGTGTAGAATCGTAACTCTACACTGCTGTTCAAACATTATCTAAAAGTGGATCACACCTAGATTTTGTTAAAATCTGTGCAAAAGCCATCTAAAAGTAGATCACAGTGATACAAAACCAGCTCCACATATATTGTCCAAGGATTCGCTTGCTGATTGGTGCATAAAGAAGCAAGTTGGCGTCGCCGTCCACCCACGCGCATCTATTTTTCATCACGTGATCGAGTTAAATATTTTGGCGTTAATTTTCTGCAGCCTATCCCGTGTCCACCCTAGTAAATAACTTCAACACGCAAACTCATCTCGTTAGTGAGCATAGTGACAACAAACTTGTGGAATCATCCACGTTATCCTTCACCCCTTCTAGCAGAACAATCCATTTTTACACCCACACACACCTGTTATCCAATCAGAACACTAATTTCAGTAACTCAGTTTCTCATTGGTTAACAGCATAGAATGCACGTGAAAAATCACTTTGGCGCTCAAATGTCTTGAGCCTATTTTTCTGTCTAAAAATATATAAAAAACTCAACCTGATTAGTTAGTCAGACTCTAGCATCGAGAGAGTCGCCAAAACAACTCCACGCAATTCAAAACCTTGATTTTCCCGCGCAAATCAAACTCTGACTTAACAACCATTTGGCATAATCCTACTCTCTCTGTCAAACAAGAACTCTACAATCTTCAATTATTGTACTTAAAAAGTGACATTTTCCCTCACTACGAAATAAGTATTAATAACTCAAACATTTCATACAAACATCAATTAAGGGTACGCAACTTCTATTGACTAAAAAACAATTGTACGTAAACACTTGCATAAAACAACAACTGTTTATTTCTTTAAACAAATCTTATTAACACATTCAAAAGGTTTCCATCGTACTAAAAATCAACAAGCCAAATTTAATACATCAGCATAAAACATTTAACAAGTTTCTAACACATTTTGTACATATTTAAATTGTATATAAACCATTATTGTTTTGTATTCAATTCGCCTTTGTTTTTTAAACCTTGTCTTTTGCATGACCTGTTCAAGATTAATGAATATTGTTGAGGATTGAATTTTATTGAACACGCCTTCACAAATAAGTTCCTTCTGATTTAACAAATACATTCATTAATCCCCAACAAACTAGTTCCAAAACAAATCCACGTCACTTTATCATCTGAAGTTAAAGTTACCATTTAACATAACATAATTCAAACCTTCGGGCATCACTCACTCATATTCAACTTCGTTTATTACACTGCAGATAATTGTTTGTCACTTCAAGTTCTCAATCACAGACCATTATTTCTCTTCTGAATTTTCTCAAAAAATTCAACATTATTTTGTCTCCTTCTTGTCACATTGATTTTGTCTCCTTCTTGGAGTGGGACGCTCTGCTTCTGAAAGCTGATTATCAGTGTCTGTGCCGGTATGCTCTCGTTTTGAGGGAGCTATTCTGGTGTCGATCGTTGAATCGTCAGAGTGAATCCAATGATATTGTTTAGACGTTACTATCAAGAGGTTGATATATTGCTTCAGGGGAGAGCTGCTGCCTTGCTCTGGTTTAATAACTCGCCGACAGGGTTCAAATCTGTAAGGGAAACGCTCGATTATCTCCCCTAGAGTGGGCTCGTCTCGAGCAGGTTTTTAAGTGCTAACTGTACAGTCTTCCATATTATGTCATTGTATCTCTCGCACTGTCCATTCACTTAAGGATTGTATGTGGTAGTCCGGCTTACGGCCAATCCCTGTAGCAAAAGGAATCTTCTTAGTTGATTGGACATAAAAGAGGGCCAGTGATCTGTATGAATATAAGCGGAGAATATTGAGAACATTGAGTAAATACAGCGTATGAACATTGTTGCACTTACATCTGGACAGGGAAAGGCAATTGGGAATCGCGAGTACTCGTCAACAACAATTAGTAGCTATTTGCTTCAGGATTTAGATGGAAGAGGGCCCTTAAAGTCCACCTTCAGACTCTCAAATGGCTGTATAGCTTTTACTAGGGTTCTCGGTTCGAGTTTGTAGAACCTTGATTTTATTCGAGCGCAAATCTGACAACCGTTTTGTTATTCGTTTCACGTCCTCAACTAAAAAAGTCAAATTCCGGATTCGAACCACTTGCATCATCCTCTTGATGCCTGCATGACAGAGACCGTTATGAACATTTCGTAGATGTTTGCCCCGTTTATTGGTTCACACACTATTGACAGCGCGTCCGTCATTGCATTTTATTTTCCCGACCGATAGAAAACGTCAAAGGAAAAACAGGAAAGCTCTAACAAGCATCACGTTATCTTTTCATTTTTTGATTCTGCTTGACGTCTTGGGTTTAATCATAAAAGAGACAGACATTTGTCGCCATTTTTAGCTATGGCATAAGCCTCCTTTTTGACAGCTGAATGTCTTCGCTAAGACAATGTTCTGAAGAAGAACGCCACAGGGCGCCCGGATTGCCTTACCGCGGCAGCTATGGTGTGATCGGAAGCGTCAGTGTCAACTTCTCAGAGCATGTCAGGATTCACCGAAGGGATAGCTGTGTTGGCTATATCTCTTATTAGCCCCTCAAAGGATTTAACCGCAGAAGAAGGTAAAGGAAATTTGGTTATTTTCGTAAGTGGGCGTATAGGTTTAGAAAAGGTGGGTATCCATTGAGAATAATGAGAGAACATACCTGTGAATCATCGCAAGTCGGCTATGGTGTTGGAAATAGTTTTAGCCGTTCAATATCCGAATTCATGATTCCTTTACCCATAATATATCCAAGTAGTCTGATGGTTGTCGACCCATGAGAACTCTTGTCATGGTTGAGTGTAAGATTATATTTTATGACAGCCGCCAAAACCCGCTTTAAGTTGCGATTGTAGTCGGCCCAGTCAAGACTGCACAGTCACATTATCTATGTAGGTAAAGGTGCCTTGTACTTTTTCTTGTTCCGTTATTATAACGAGGACCCCCTGAAAACTGTAATCTCTGTTAGTGACCCCAAACGGAATCTGTCGGAACTGATAAATTCGTCCGCACGCTTCAAAATTCATAAAAGGCTTATATTTAGGGTTTATAGTTACTTGGTGGTAAGGACTCCTTAGATCTAACGTGCTAAATATTCTGTATTTGACGATCTCGTTTATCATCTCCTGAATACGGGGTATAGGGTATGCATCCAGGAGGGTGTGCCTATTTATCATTTGGGATTAGTCTATGACCATCCTTTTTTCATTATTATTAGACGGCGTTATTATTACTTGTACCCTTCGTAGTGATCTGCTTTTTCCCATTATTCCTTCTCTTAACATTCTTATTATCATTGCTTGAATAAAACGTTTTGTCATCAAGAGAATATTTTCGAAATTTGGTGAAAACTGGTTTACAATTTTGGTTAAGTTTTCAAAAGGAGAGTGCTATTGTACATTTATAACGGCCAAACCACAGTTGTTCAACGCTGGTTTAGGACCCCCAAAAGGGAGATTAATACTAGAATGCTGTTTGAAGAAATCATGGCCCAGTATGACATCGCAGCACAGATCTGACATCACGGAAAAATTGGTGTTAGTGTAGTTAGTTTGATTCAACTCTAGGCCTGATAAAATATATCCTCTAAATAACGCAAAGATAATGAAGCGTTCGACATAGCCAACTGAGTAGCACAATGTAGGATTTTTATGGTTTTTAATTTTTTTTTGCAAGATCATCGCTAATAAAACTCTCTGAGCTTCTTGTGTCGACTATGGAATTCATTTCTACCCCGTTTATTATAACCGTTAATATAAAACAGTTAGAGTTTGCAGTTGATACGGTACTAGTCGCAATAGAACCAATTTGAACCAGTTGCAAAAAAAGCTTAATCGACAAACCTTAGAGAAATACCCCTTCTTTCTGCACTTGTGGCATTTAGTTATCGTGGCTGGGTAACACGACCTGGGGTGTAGTCTGAAACCACAAAAATACCACTTTCGTCTGGCTGCAGCACCGAGCTGCAGCCAGACGAATAAATGTCTTCCGGAGAGAGAAGAATTGAACTGGTTGAGTGAGTGGGGGGAGTTAGAAATGAGGAAGTCAGTCGTAGACTGTCTTTTTTTCCGTTTGAGCTGGTGGACTAGTAGGGGTATGAGTACTTAGTCTAGTCTCTGCAACACTTGCTTGTAAGTATGAACAAGATTGCTTTCCTGCCATCTCTAAAGCTAAATCTAGTTGTTTATTTTCCAGCAATTTTTGACGGATATATTTCGATTCGAACCCATCTATAAAGGAGTCTCTGATTAATTCGAGCTTTGCCTTATCTATTGTCGTCTCTTGAAGCGCTGAAAATACTGTCCTAACCCCTCTTTAGAGGATTGGCAGGTAGTTGTTAATACATGTCGGGTAAAGAGTTTGTCTCTTCACAAAATCTTTGTATTGAGAAATATTAATATATACGAGTATGGAAACGTGTTGCATTAGCAGGTTAACTTTATCTGTATTAATAATAGGAGTGGATGAAATGTTTTCCAGTGTAAGCAAGAATCCTTCAAATAACCGTTTCCAATATAGCCAGGCGTCAATAGAAGGCGGGTCTGCAGAGTCCAAGACGTTCTGATTTAAGGCATTTGTCCATAATTGCGTTCAATAAATTGTAATGAAAACTCGGAGTCTAGTTCGGCTTAATGCGACTTTATTGAACGTAGCTGAAGAATCTTGCCGTTTTGGCAAGTAACTTATTTCTAAAAATCATAAGACGGGACAGGTAATCGGGTTGTCTTACTGCACACTTCTTTGTACCATGTTCCTTCAGGACGTTGACGATCATGGATTTCTACATCTTCCTGACCTTTGTATCTCTTAGTAAATTTTGTCTTAAGCCCTATTCCGCCATCTATTTACCAAAGCCCGTTAGGTCGGTTGTTTGCCTTCGTCCCTCTTGCCTTTAATATGTTCTGTGAGTATCACAATTTTCCAAGCACTCTTTCTCCAGGATAGGCCCAAGAAATTTCAACTGTCTCTTTTTGATGTTAACTATACATTTCTTTTCTGTTTCTGTTTTCTCTAAAACTTCGTCATGTTCTGTCCATGGTATTCTCAGCAGCTTTTTCTGTAAACGAGACTGAATGCAGGCTTGTTAGTAAAAAAAAACAAACTCTAACATGCGAATTACAAATTGGAGATTACAAAAATAAAAAAAGTACAAAAATTCAAATATCTACGAAATATTTTAGCAAAGTGCGGAAATGCGACACCGAAATCCGAAGATACATTGAGATAGCAAAAGAGCCTTTCAAAAGCTAAGTAAAGTAATAAAAACAGGAAAATTTAGTTTGAAATAAAGAAAAGATTACTGGACTGTTACGTAATATCAGTCCTCCTATATGGAAGTGGATGCTGGACAATCACATTACAAACGAAGAAGAGACTTGAAGCAAAATAAATGTGTATTGTAAGTAGTTTTTTTTTTTTTTAATTTTCTTCATTTCATTGCTTAAATATAGCATCTGATATTTTTTTTTACAAAAAGACCTTAATTTCTATCCCCGTCACAAGATGAGTCTCGTAACAACTGCAATCAAATTCTTCGTAAGGCTCTTTTCTCCGTGTCCTGTACATCAATTATTGTTTTGTTCGTACTAGCTACATTTCGGTTACTGTTTAAAGGGCATCTCATGTTGTGTCAACTTTCTCAAGTACTGATTTAAAAACATGCTATAATTAATATCTGATCTGATGTAATACTCCCTCCCCAACGAGACACATTTTTATTTTCTTAAGAAGAAATGGATTTTTATTAATCTGACAGATTTTTATAACATTCAACATTATTTTTGGTCGATACTCATTTGACAAAGAGGTAAATAACGTTTTTGAGTAGACGCTCCGTTTATTTATTATAAAAATAAATATAAAATAAATATTCTCTTTAATAAATATACGGAACATCTACTCAAAAACCTTTCTGTTTCTATTTTTGCATACATATCTACGATTAATTGACTGGTCACTTCTTTCAAACGCAAGACTTGTTTGAAATTATCCTGCACCATGAAATGAAAAGAATAGAAGTTTTTACAGCTTACTGATCGACTCTTGTCTTGTCATGTTTCTGTTTTTTTTTCCATAGCTGAAAATGATATCCATCTTGGCCATTCCAGAATAGAAGTGGATATTGGAAGGAATCCTAGGCTCTGTGAGTTTCAGAAATACTCCGCAAATGTCTTCTTCTTAGTTGCAAAATAATGTCACGACGTTTCCGTTGTTCACCCATCATTAGAATTGAAATTTTATTTGTGACGGGTGCATTGTATTTCCTCTCATGTTCTCCAGTTGGACGTTTATTTGCTCTGATAAAGATTTCTTTGATCTTTTATCAGCTATGTGCTATAGTTGATATTTAAAAACACCAATATATTTTATGGTGTTGGAGAAACATTTCCTGTCACTCCATGACGATGTCCAATTCCAATCCACCGTGAACATGTGTGCATCATTGTTGTAACTTTGCTTGATTACCCCCCCCCCCAATGAAATATATCTGCACAAATTTATGGAATGTACTGGGTAGTGGAAGAAGACCAACCATCAAATGATAACACTGTATCTGGATTTCATATGTTTTTAATAATCTAACGTCTGTCATATACTTATCTGCTCCAAAAGATGTTATCTGAAAGGCATAATTTTATTTCAGAAGTTTTCTTTTGAAGTGTTTTGCTGCTTGAATATTCTGTGAAAATAGATTCTTGAGAAATTCCGGAGGATCTCGTATTGTTGGTAAATGGTTTTATATCCTAAGCAACATAGACCAAGTGATTGTGCAGGCCACTTCTTCCTCCACAATGTTCACAAATATTTTTCATTTCCCCAATTGTTAGTTTAGGAAAACTCTTGTAATCTTTTTGTGGATCATAAGAAAAATCTTCCATGAGTCAGTTAATATTCTTGAAACTCTAACATGAGTTTTGATTACAGAGTGGTATGCTCGATCAGCATTTCTCCTAATTTGTTGATTTTCTTGTTGTTCCTGTTCTCTTGAAGCAGCGATTCCATTCCTATTACCAAGAAAACGAGGCTTTCGGATATCCAGTTTCAAGTTGTCTTGCAGCAGTAGTTTGATTCCTGTTAACAAGCAAACTGACCTGTTTTGTATGCACAGATTGAAGTTGCCTTGTTGCAGCAGTTTTATTCCTGATAGCAAACAAACGGTCTTATCTAAAGTCCTCTGTTTCTTCTGATAATTTTTTTTCTCCTGGCCTCTGAAGAGGAACTTTCATATGATGATATTTTTTCCGAGACATATTTTGTTTTAAATGAATGAGTTAAATTGAAGTGATTGCTAAATAATGGCTAAATTTTCATGGTTGCTGGATCGTTATAAACTTGTTATTGTTCTAAATCCAAATTTGACGGCATCATCGTAGTAGACTTGTGTTCCCGATGAAAAAACGGCTAAATAAGCGTACACAATAACAGAAAAACATGGTAATTTGTCTGTCAATTTTATACAATTTAATTATATATTTTGCCTGTGTATTTTTTACGTTAGAAAATTTTACTCTGTAGTATTACAATTCACACTGAGGAGTTACACACGTTTTAACTGCCTGGTTATCCTTGGCAAAGAGATTGAATCTAATGTCTTTTGGCGGGGTGTCTGTATTTCCGACAGGAACAGTTTTTGTTACATGCTGGGAGTAATTTTATTATTTCTATTTTTTATTTAATTTATTTAAAAGAAATAAATGTTATTGTTTTGTTTTAATTTATTTATAATTTTCATTATTATTATTTTATTTCCTTTGATTTCTGGTGTGTACATATTTGTTTCTGGGTTCGACTCAAAGACCTAAGGTTAGAAATGGCATCATGACATTTTCCATTGACCAATTAAAAAAACAAATTCGTAAGGTGTGAGAACAATTTTTTCTATTTATTTAATGCATGGGCTTCCAGGAATCGCTTCAATTAGTCTATTGGATTCTTTCCAACTAATCCTTGGGATCCAACTACAACAGGGATTGGTGATGTTCCCATGTGCCACATTTTTGAGATTTCGATTTCAAGGTCCTTGTATTTTGACAGCTTTTTAAATATCTTCCGCAGGGATTTACATATCAATAAGTTGGCACTTTTTTGCTTGCGGTCTCTCATAATGTCAGGGCGGTTAGCTTTGATTGTTATGTCAGTGTGTATTGTGTAGTCCCATAAATTGTAACATGCCCTATCTCCGTAACCAGGTCTGGTTGGTGTTCATACCAATTTCTTTCAGTTTCCTTCTCAAAGAAGTTGCAGATTTTCCAGTGCGGATATTGGCCAATTCTGTCATGCCGGCTTTTATGTTCAGTGGGTGCCAATACCGTGCAACCTGATACAAGATGATTAATTGTTTCTGGATATTTATCTTGCTAATTTCTAGTTGACAAGTATTGGTCCTGTGCAGCAAGGATAAAACTTTCAGTTTCAGATTTCAATCCTGCACTACGTAGCCACTAATGGGTACAGGGTTTGTCTACGTCAGCTTGTTTGGTACGGACAGAGTATTGTCCATGAAGCGGTTTATCTTGCCATTATTTCTGTCTCTGGTTGGTTGCATTTGCTCTCTTTTTTTAAGTATTTTTGCAGCTTCAGTGGTGGTATTGTGCTCTACTTGTATTTCAGCACCCATTTGACATTCCATTTTGAATTTGTTGGCTTCCTTTATTACGGAATAAAGACGGTTACTACTTGCATGTACTTTGACATATATCATCACCTAGTTTCCTGTAGTTTCCAGGAATCTTTAAAGGCCAATTGTTAAAGATTTGTAGGGCAGTTCTAGTTGAACTAATCCTCTACCTCCTTCGGATATGGGCACATACAGACAGCAACATCAGCTTTGGGAGGATGCATGGGGTAGCAAGTGAGAAGCTTTCACGTTTTGGCGTCCATTCGCTTGTCAGTTATAGTCCAGTTAAGGATGTTAAAGCTGTATTGCACCACAGGGACAGCCAAATTGTTTATGGCTGATATTGTTTTTTTTTTAAATTCAGATCGGTATTCAGTACCAGGCACACACGCCTGTAGTACTCCTTTCTTACCTTCTTCTTCATTTGGGGGTGTTGTATGCCATCTCCTTCGCTAATTCCTAAGTACTTCATCATGTTCCAGTCCTTAATCTTTGTGACAAATCTAAATCTATTGAGTGTTTCTGTAATTATACCTTTTACTTTTGCAGATTTATCCAATCCGAAGTCCGTATTATGTCGTCACTGAAACATTTTACAATATTGAGGAGACCCTTCAACACATTGTCGTTTTTGGTAAAGAGTTTGAGATCATCCATGTAGAGTAGGTGATTGAATACTTTCTTACTAGTTTGTAACCATAGCTACTGTTGTTTAGTTCATTCGTAAGGAGGAATAAGGACAAAAAACAAAATAACAAAACAGAAGCGATGAGTGGGGGTCTCCTTGAAAGATTCCGCGTTGAATATTCAGACGGTTGAAGATGGCAGTGCTTCTGGTGTGATTTACGTATAGTGTGGTGTTCCACATTCCCCTGCTATGCTTAAGGAAATTTACTACCACAGGGGAAACTTTGTACATTTCCAAAGTCTTAAGGATCCAAAAGTGTGGAACACTATCAAAGGCTTTACGATAATCAATCTACGTCGTCTCCTGCAATTTTCCAGGATCATTTTGTTTATCAGTAGTTGATCATTGCAGCCATATAAACCTCTCCTTCGTCCCTTCTGTTTCACGAGAAGAATGTTGTTTGCTTCTAAAAAGGATTAAGAAAGCTTCGCCAGGACAGACGTGATCACCTTATTCGTTATTGGCTTATATATACTCGTTTTTTTTGGTATGATATATGTAATATCTTCAGTGATCCATTCCAGGGTTTCATTGGGATTATTTATACGCGTTGATAGAGTTTTTGCAAGTGTTTTATGGATTGATGAGAGACGATAAAGCCAGAAATTGAGCATCTTGTCATTTCCTGGGGATTACCATTTTTTGGGGTTTCTTTAGAACTTGCCTAACATTATCTGTGGTTATATTTTCTCACTCTTGCAGAAGTTTATCCAGCATTCGTTCTTCTGCACGTTGGATCCATTCTGTATTGGGGTTATATTCCTTTGTGCTTCCAAAATGTCTGCACATTGTCATTCGATGGTGACTTTTCGACATGTATAGGTGTTTTTCCAATTTCCCTGTAACATTTATTAAGGTTCGTTTCGAATATTCTATTTTGGCGATAGAACATACAACAGTTTTCGTATTGTCTTGTTCTCTGTGCCTTTAGCTGAAGTTTCTGTTTCAGAATTTCCATGATTTATGGAATTTCAATTAGGGATTCAATTTTATATTTCCACCTGATCTTCTTGCACTTGAGTGTGGATATATTTGTGTCTCTGGCGTGCTCATCTAATATAGAAAGCTCATCTGATATCCTTTATTTCTCGCATCAGTGTTGCCTTCCAAGCTGACTCTCTCTGTCTGTTAATTGTTTTCATTGTCTTGAACCCAAGCTTCTCAGCTGTTGCGTATATGACGTTGTTAACTTCTGTGATATTTCCCAGTGGTTTATGTGTTGACAATGTTTCTAGAGCTGCGTTGTATATTTTCACAATGTGCTTATTGGACTTCGTCATATGAATTTTGGGGAGCTGGTCTTTGCCTGATAATTGTGTGGGAGTTACTCTGCTGAGTACTAGGATGACGAGATATTTCGCTTCGGTGATTTCAGCTCTGTGGATTTCAAGGAATTCTAACTTAATGTAGTTTGAGTCATCTTCAATGACATGGACCGGATAACTGCAGGTTATGTCACAGGTAGATTCTTCGATTTTATTTCCTGGGAGGTTATTTCGTATTTCATTTGTTTTAATTTTAACCTCATCCTCTGTCATATTACTTATTTCTACTTTCATCTCTTTACAGATTCAGTGATGGGCTATAGTTTTCTGTCTTTTATCTAATTTTATCTTATCTGTTTCTGCATTTAAGAGTGTTTTTGTTTCGCACAATATCCCTGCGGACATTGGCAACCATGTTAAGGTTGAGGTGAAGTGTTATATCACTTTCTACTATAGTTCTCCATATTTGGTATGTCTGATTCGGGATGTTCTTTGCTGGATTTTCGAGTGCAGTGAAGAATGATATCATGACTTGTTGATACTCTTCGCGGGTCAATTCGTTTTCTTTTTTTTAATTGATTTTGGTATTGAGTCACTAGGTCTAAGGTTGTCAATAGTCCGGGTTTGGTGACCTAGTGTCTCTTCGTTTTTGGAAGAGTTTGTTCCAGTGACAGATTTTTCGGCTGCAGACTGGTTACTCTCTAAGGTACGCGGCCCTTGTTGACTCTGGTAACGACCGATCCGGTATGAAATTTTATTCGTATTCATTGAGATTCGTAGGATTTTGCGTAATAACCTTGACCGCCAAGGAGTAATTATGTTCAAGTTACCAGCTCTAGGGCGACAATCAAAGAAGACCAAAGAGCTCGCCCAACCCATGAGATAATACGGTGGGGATTATATTCATATACCCACGGCTAAAGTGTTCATAATTGAGTATTGTATTCAGTGGAGTAGCGTATGCGTATAGACATGGCACTGATTATATTAACTTTTAACTTAGTATAAGTCGCAGTAACTACTACCAGGTGGAATATCACACTTTGATATAAAGGATTATTCAGGAAAAGAAAAAAAACAGAACGGAGAGGAAAGAGAAAAAATAAAACGAAAGAATTAAAGTTAAATAAAGTCAAAGAGACTTAGAATGAAATCAAAGAAAAGGAAAAATGTAATTTAAAATGGTATAAAATTGACGATTCCTTGGATGTTGAGAGTATGGCACAAATGTCATTGCGCCAATATTCAACTTTTTGACACCAATAAGAGTGATCAAGTTTTACGGGGTAGGCCAAAACCGCACTACAGTTTGGCGGAAAAGCTTTCAAAGAATTCATTAAACAAAAGTACAGAGATAAGGAAAAGAAAAAAATACATTTCCGGTCATTTCTCAACTAGCCACTAAAAGATAAATTTAAAATTAAAAATTTTCATTCAAAAAGCAGAACATTGTCAGGTTATTACACCTGTAGACATATGAAAAAAAAAGAAAAAAATATCAGTCAATATCATCCCTACGTATGCCAACACACACACATGTATATATATATACGCACACACACACACATAGATAGATAGATAGATAGATAGATAGATAGATAGATTTACACACACTTGCATATATACAAGTATTGACAAAGATGCATTATGCAGAGGAGGAAACAAAAATGGCGGGAAGATTCGGCTGGAGGTGTGGGAAAAAAATAGAATATTCAAGTTTTCGACGCCAATGAGAGTAATAGTTATCAAGTTCTATAGGGTATGCTAACCCTCCTAGTTTAGTTTGGCGGAACAACTATCAAATATTCATTAAACAAAGGGGTAGCGATAAGGAAAAAAAAAGAAAATACATTTCGGGTCATTTCTCAAGCTGCTAGTCACTGAAAGATAAATTTTAAATATCCACTCGCAAGTCAGTCAAAGAACAGAACATTGTAAGTACCCCTCTAGCCATATAAAAAAATCAGTCAATATG
>OZ038478.1:137402054-137459554 GCA_964036315.1 Acanthosepion esculentum
TAATGTTATGTCTTGCTTTTACATTCACGCCCGTCGGACTCTTTTTTTCCGTTTTCGACTTCTGTTCGCTTATTTCAATGACAACTTCTGATTTTATTATCAGAGGTAATTTGTCACTCTATTGTTGAACAAACAAAAAAAATAATTTTTTAAAGTTCGTTACCTTTCAAAGTCGACACGGTGTATTTGTGCGCCTTTTAATTCCAAGCATGTTTTGTAGTCGGCCAATTTTTTTTCTTTTTAGCGGGTGTCTCGTTGTAAATAATTTTTCAATTTAAAATCACCGTTATTCGTTTACGACACCTTTCAAATTTTTCTGAGTGAACGTTCCTTTATGCTTAGTCGTCCTTTAACGAGTTCTACATATCCAGAAGTTCAGAATCCTTCGTCGTTACGTTAAACGTTGGACTTTTAATTAATAAGTTTTTCTTTCAGCCTGGGTTCTTCAATGACTTGTCCCAATTGTTGAAAACTCTCAATTATTAATTCTTTTTTTCTCCGTATGGTTCTTTCTATTTCGTCGCCATTGTTGAAACTTGACTAATGCATGGAGTAATAATGCAACACAATATGTACTTACAACAAAATGTATTGAAACAAGAAAGTGTACACAATATTTACATATAGTCTTTTGTATATTCCTGGGAAGACCGTTCCTGGAGAATGTGTTGACTAAGTCGCAGTCGGGCAGAGTCTCTAGTTGAATCTCTTGATTCACCTCTCCTGTCTTCCCGGTACCAACCATATTTATATCGTCGGTACTCCACTATGCAAATTAGGTGGATCCTACCACAACACTAAGCAATATGGCAAATTCTACACGCAAAACGCTCTCTTTTGAAGAAAGAAAACTCATTATCGCTATCAAGAACAAAAGTCAATTTCAGAAATTTCTGATAGGGTTCATAGGTTTAAAAGTGTCGTTCATCGTGTAATTAGCAGGTATAAAACCGATAAAACGTTAGATGAAAAACCAAACACCGGCAGACCTCCAAAATCATCGCAAAGAGAAGATCTAAGAATTGTTAGAATATTGAATTTTGAAACTGATACATCAATTGCCCGTAAATTTAATGGAGAGGCAGATAGTAACATCCCAAGGAAAACGGTTGCTCGCAGGTTAAAAAAAAAGCAGGATTGCATGCCCGCATTCCAGCTTCGAAGCCTCTCATTTCAAAGCGAAACCAAAGGGCACACCTGGAGTATGCGAGAGAAAATGTTGTTTGGACTGACGCACAATGGGATACAGTTCATTTCAGTGACGAGTCCAAGTTTACTATATTTGGTTCTGAAGGCAAAACTTACTTACACCGTAGAACAGGTGAAAGACTGTCTTCTCAATGTGTCAAGAAAACCGTTAAGTTTGGTGGCGGCAGTGTGATGGTCTGGGAAATGATTTCTTCTGCAGGGGTTGGCCCTATCATCCGCGAACATGGCAATGTCAATACTGAGACTTACAAAAGGCTTCTTCAGCAGCATGTGGTACCAAGATTACACCATAATCTTTATTAATCTCCTATTTCCATGCAGGACAATGCACCTTGCCAGAAGGCTCGGAAGGTTATGGCTTTATTTGAAGAAGGAATTGCCCTAATGAATCTGTAATTAAAAAAAAAAAGATTACATGAATTTTTTTAACTTTGTATAATATTTATGCATTACACCCTAATCTTTATTCGGTAAAAATTTCATTGCTAATCATGCATTACTTTTTAATTAATACACATATTTATGTCTTTGTTGTTTCCGTTCCTTATATTATGGCCGCTACTGTATATATATATATATATATATATATATATATATATATATATATATATATATATATATATATATATATATATATATAAATATAAAAGTGGACATGGAAGTCAGCACTTAGAGGCGACAGTCTGTTTCATGCTAGTGCAATCGTCAGCACTGACGATTGCACTAGCATGAAACAGACTGTCGCCTCTAAGTGCTGACTTCCATGTCCACTTTTATATTTACACACGCTCTATCTCTGATATTGAGCACTTTACCCCATAAATATAGCACACTTTAAGACTATATTTCTGTATATATATATATATATATATATATATATATATATATATGCATACCTATATTTATATACATATAGATAGACATATATATATGCATATATATATATATATATATATATATATATATATATATATATATATATATATATACAGGCGTTGAACAAAATAATTGGAACAGTTGCAAATTCCACTCCTATATTTCAAAGACCTATTATATTAAGAATTTAACTAAAACTAATTGCAGGCTATATCTATTGTAAATATGTTTATTTATCTAATTTACTGTCTTTGTCTTATTTATTTTTAGAATTTAGTAAAATTTAAGATAAATGCGTGACCTCTCCGAGTTCGAAAAAGAGCAAATTGTTGGAGTTCTCATAGCAGGAGCCTCGATCAATAAGGTTGCTGAACTGTTGAGTCTTTCAAGTGCTACCACATCAAGAACTATGATGCAATTCGAGAAACAGGGCAAAACCTCTAGCAACCGTAGCAATTTGGGCCGGACTTGCAAACTTACTGACAGGGACTGACGTGCATTGAAACGCAGTGTGGCAAAAAATCACCGGACAAATGAGACCAAAGTGACTGCTGAGTTGAATAATCATCTGAATAATTCAATTTCTACTAAAACTGTTCGCTGTGAGCTCCATAAGACTGCATATCATGGAAGAGCCGCAGTGTGGAAACCTCTTCTCTCCACTCGCAATATTCAAAAGAGGTTGAAGCGGTGCAGAGATCACACTGCCTGGTCTGCAGACCAATGGAAGCAAGTCATATTCTCAAACAAGTTCAGTCTTTCTCTTTTCCCAACTTCAGGGCGAGTTTATGTGTGGAGGCCGCCCAAAGAGGCTTACAATCATGACTGACTTCTTCCAACAGTGAATCATGAAGGTGGATCAGTGATAGTTTGGGCCGCCATAACATGGAAATGTCTCAGCCCAATAGTTGCCCCGCATGGTAGAATCAACAGCAAAGATTATCTGAACATTTTGGGAGATCATGTTCATCCAATGGCCAAGACTTTATTCGCTGACGGTGACTGCATCTTCCAAGTCGATAATGCTCCAATATATACCGCTTGAGTGGTTAAGAATTGGCATGAAGAGCATGAAAGTAAGCAAGAACACATGGAGTGGCCTCCCTAATCCCCAGATATCAATATTATTGAACATTTGTAGTGCATTTTGGAGCAACAATTTACGAGCCGCTATCCTCCATCGTCGTGTCGTAAAGAGCTGGAGAAGGTGTTAATGGGAGAATGACTGGAAAATCCTCTGGATGAAGTCAGGAAGCTGTATGATTCCATTCCTAGACGTATTATTTAAAGGATGAAAGTAGATGAATACTCTATGATATGGAACAATTTTCACTGTACAATAGAATCAGTCTTTCGTTTCGATTAGGAATGAACATCATTTCAAATCCTATTGACTTATTTGGGAATAATATTAGAATAATTCTGTATGTATACTATCAGAAAAATGCCTGGAAAAGGTAAAAATGTAGTTCAGTTAAAATGCATAAAAATAGAAAGGCTTGTATGTCAATGATGTATCTCATTCAACGTATACTGTTTGGACGATTTCGATAGAATTATAATTCCTAAATGTAATCATTTTTGGCTGCCATAATTTTAAGAATATAATATATGCATATCATTCATTGATGATAACATTCACAGAAAGGAAACTACAAATTCTCCTGCAGAATTTAGTGAAGGAAAACTAAAATGTTGGACTAAACCTCATTTGCAGATTGAACTTTTTCAAAAATGTAATAATCCCACATATAAAATTAGAAATACCAAAATCAAGCAAATACAAATATTTAAATATCTGGGATGTGTTTTAATAGAGTACGGAATGTGCAACGGTGAAATCTAAAGCAAAGAATTAAGAAAGATATTCGTTAGAAACAAAGACAAGTGTAATGAAAATAAAAGAGTACTGGACTGTTACGTAAGATCAGTTTTGCCATATGGAAGAGGATGCTGAACAATCTCCTTAGAGATAATACAAATAATCATGAAGCAACAAAAATATGGTTATACAGAAGGATGCTGAGCATATCATGTGCTGAACATGTGAGCAATGATAATGATGTAGAGAAAATGCAAAAAAAGATTCTTATATTTAACATCAGATGGAGGCAGTTGAAACTTTTAGGCCGCATAATGCTGAAAGATCGTTTGGAAATGTGATAGTCGCAGAACAGAGGCCAGACAAGAGAAACGGGAGAAAACAACCGGTGACCTACCTCCCGTGTTTCAGTATATGGATGGCGCGTCAAGATTTAGGATAGATAAAAAAAAAACACAGCATTTATTAAGCGCTACATAAAAAGGAGTTGAAATTATAGGAAGATATAATAATGAAAATGGACCGAGAATTATTAACACTCACAGGAAAGAATGAAGGCAAGTGAAGCAGAGGAGAAACAGCGTGTAATTTTCCTCTATGCGCTATATCCCTTCAGTACATTTCCTATCCTTTTTAGCTCTTAGTAAGCCTCGACTTTTTCAATAATTACGCATTGTAATACACATACTAATATATTTTGCAAAAATACTTTTAGAAATTAAATCATCATATTTTCGTATTACTTCAATCTTATTTAATACTAAAATTCACCTGCGTTGTAAAAATTAATATATTTTTCGTTGGAACAAATTGAGTGATGTATTATTTCAGTAATATAAAGAAAATACTAAACTCCGGATAATAGAAAGTTCGAAGATATTACAATTAATATTATCCCTTTGAGATGTTCTATTTGTGAAGAGAAGAAATAAAGAAGCTGGTTAATAAACACAATTATATCAAAATAAAACAAAATACTCGTTATATACAAAAGGAAAAAGAATAACGACGGGGGTAGATTAGTACATCACAGAAGATATGGAAATAGTACAACAGTTTCGAAGAGAAAGATCGTGAAATAGGAATTAAGGATAAGGAAACAATCTCCGTGAAGAATAAAAAAAGAAAATAAATGTAATTGCAATTTTAGTGGATGTTTGCAAACAGGAAGCCACGAGGATGGGTACTTAGAATAACATGGGCTAAACATATTAAGAAAGAGGAAGTTTTGAAGAAAATGTAAAGAAGAAAGACACTAATACTTAAAATCAGGAAAAAAAGTTTATTGAAATTTCTGGGGAAAATTATAGAAAATGACTGTTAGAAATATCTAATACTCAGATGATATATTGAGGGAAAGAAAGGGTAGATAAATGAATGGTGACAGAACTCAAAAAGCAAAACTGAAAAAATCAATCTTTACTTTGAGTTACAGAAAACAAATTTTGTAGTGAAAAACCCTACTCGCTCTTTTCTGAAGGGGCACCTCACACAAATGATGATGGATCCAGAACTAATCTTTTAATAGAAAATAAATCAAATCCGAAAGAATATATTACAAAAAAGAAAATACAATTATCTGCTCTCAGCCACGTAGATTAAAAATTTATTATGAGAGGACTTAGTAGACGCGCTTAAAAAGAAATTGAAATACGTTTATATCTTCAATAATTGAATAATGAAACAAATGAGATAGGTATATAAGACAAAGATGATTCTTCTCCAATGTTTTATTCAACTTTTATAGTTAGGGAATACCCAGAGATGTGGTTCTAGAGAAGCAGTCACCGAATATCGTGCATGGCTCATTAGAGAGTAAGGAAGTTTGAAGGAAAATGGAAACAAAAGAAAAACCACTTTGAATCAGAAAAGTAGAGTTGAAATTAAAAAGACGGAATGAGAGAAAGGCGTTTGCATATTTTGATACACACAAGTTAAAATGGCGTCAAGAGGGAAACGGTACTTAATGTATCCAATAAGCTTTTGTAAATGGATGTCAGCACAGGTTATGGGAATGATATTGAAAAACGAGCGATGCTTAAAAATATAAAAATATGAATAACCAACATCATCCATGTCCTGAAGAAAGAAAATATATTGAAGTTTCGTTTCAAATAGGAAAATGCCTGAGTTCTGGCTGTTTCTAATGAGAAAATAATAATTTTGTTTACAAATGCAATAATTCTTCTCATAAGCACTTCTTATCAACCATTTTTTTTCTAATTAGCGTCCTTATAAGTGATATCTGATTTTAATTTTTAAAAAAACATCCCATTCTAAATATTAATAAGATTGGCTAATATCAACATTTAGGAGCAATTTGCATGTTTCGTGATGCTTGTCATTATTGAAGGAAAATATTTGCAATGGTGGCTGAATAGCCCTTGTAAAGAACATGTTTCTTGCAACACAAGTTTGGCTGGAAAAAAGAGACATGCTATTTACTATCATTACAAAAATATAGAGAAGAGAAAAGTATGATGAATCAGTTACCGAAAAATTCAACATGCAATTATTGTACGAGAAACATCTGGAATTGTTCGAAATGCTTAAATACATTTGTCTATAGTCATAAACTATGTGTCCCAGTTTTTTCGCATGTATATGAAATCTAACATAGTGCTTTCCTACAATGAGCGCCTTAATTACATGACCAATTTTTATATAACCGTCTAGGTCAGAGAAAGGAAACACGTAGTAATAGGACAACTAGAAACTATACTTACAGTCTCAACATTATCACTACAACACTGAAGCGAAAGTGAGTATTTTCTGATGAGGTTACCGTTAAATTAGCTGACAGATCTTGCTCTAGTTTCTTGAAGATAATTGAGGCTTGCAGATTGAAAACCGTTGAATCAACTAAAACACGTTGATCTCCACTCTACCCGCTCGAAGGCTAATAGTTCGATGGTGTTATAAGGTATATGGACAGCTGAAAATAAATATATATATATATATATGACAGCTATATATATATATATATATATATATATATATATATATATATATATATATATATATATATATATATATATTATAATATTTAAATATGATTCCTTCGCTACATAAGAGTTTCAAAAGCGAGAGCCGAGGCCCTTAACATAATTTTTGAAATTAAGTTGAATTAAGGTGTCTGGTCTCACTTCCTCGTCAAATTCTCGCTTGACGAGGAAGCGAGACCAGACACCTTAATTCAACAAAAATTATATTAAGGGTCTCGGCTCTCGCTTTTGAAACATGAGAACTATATATATATATATATATATATATATATATATATATATATATATATATATATATATATATATATATATATATAATAAGTTTCACATATATACATACACATATTTCTATATTATACAGTTGCATATATATATAATAAAATTGCATATACACATTTGAAATAAAGTTGCATATATTTATAATTATGTAATAAAGTTGCATTTACTTATAATTGTATATAATATAGAAGGATATATATACATACATATACATGAAAAATTTGCATATATAATACATTTAGATTAAATTTCACATATATATTTAGATATATAATAAAGTTGATTAAACAGATACATATACATAATTAAGTTGCATTAGTACAGACACACACACACACACACACACACACACACATACACACACACACACACATATATATATATATGTTTGTATGTTTATATAATAGTGTTGCATATATATATATATATATATATATAAGAACAGTTTTAATATTTGTGAAAACCCCTGGTAATTTTTTAAAATTGGATTAAAATGTATTTGTTTTGTACTTTAACAAAATAAAATTATTGTACCTGACTGAAAGAAAAGGGAGACATTATATTTTACTAGAATTTTTATTTTGAGAAAAAAATCATTTCATGATTAAATATAGCTGTCATGAAAAAATCGCTCTTAGCCTCGATTACTACGGCGACGTTTGTAGCATTGAGTGAACATTTTCTCAAAGTTTAAGTTGCATAAATGACTCCTTTTTTCAATGTACAAGATGTATTTTTCATTTCATTACCCTTCTCTTATGATCAACACATATGATTCTGGAGGTGGCTTCAAACATTTGAAATATTGCGCATATAGATATATATATATATATATATATATATATGTTTGTGTGTGTGTGTGTCTGCATATTGAAATTTCATATATATATATAGATATGAATGATAAAATTTCATATACTTATATATAAATATATATAATAAATTTGCATATATATATATATATATACATGCATATATATATTCATATATATATAATACATTTGCACCCATATATATACATAAGTTTAACATCTATGCCTTGTTTGTATCTTATTGTCTGTCGTAATTAGTGCCATACTGATATAAGTTTATTTCTTCGCTGAAAAGTCCGTGATTGTGTGCCACTAAATATGCATTTGCATAAAAAGGTCATAAAGGATAATACATGGCAACAGGCATAGAATAAATTAAAGTGAATTTGTGTACGCCCTTTTAAATATTGGCTCCCACATAATAATGCAAAATAAACATTCTGAGAGCCATTTTTAAATTTTCGGAGGATCTGCACGTCAGAAGTCCATGTGATAAGAGCAAATTGAATACAATTCCACCGAATAGAAAACACACATTAATATCTAACTATTGATCATGAATAAAATATATGATCAAATAATGAGTTCTCATGGGAAAACACACTGCTAACGATTAGAATAAAAGTGGAGGAATGGGGGATAAACAAGTTGATTACTTTTAAAACTTAAAGAACAATTAAGGGAAGGTAAGATAAAAATCAATAGATAACGAGTCGAAAAAATGCAGAAAGTTAGTAGAAAAGAAGGAGAATATGAAATCGTTAAAATAGAAATAGATAAACGAAAATAAAAGAAACAACGACAGAAAGGTTAGAATTGACAAAACAGTTGGAAATTAGTGAGATATATGGATGTTATAAACTGAAGCCAGGACGACACAGATTAAACATATCCTCATGGAGTCAGTTAAATGCGCGCCTTCTTTTCTCTCCATGTATTTAAATTATAATTTTGGGTAGTGAACATTTCACTGATATATTTCGGAAATTTTTCGGAGTTTTCAGCAGAAGTCAAGAAAATATGAACTTGAATGAAAATATTCTCATTATATAAAATATTAAATTACCAGTAAAACTGAGAGCAGGGGAATGATCGATAATCTCTCTTCTGTTAAATATAATTATTTGAAATTATATGAAAATATGTATATTGATTCAGAAGCAAAGATATACAATTTTCACGGGAATTTAATGACATTTTTATATGAAGTTTTTGTGTCATTGATGACCAAGTAAATACCTGACTATAAAAGAATATACGAAAATATTTATAATATTGAGTGCATATATATATATATATATATATATATATATATATATATATATATATATATAGTCGCCTGACGATTGCACTAGCATGAAACAGACTGTCGCTTCTAAGTGCTGACTTCCATGTCCACTTTTACATTTACACACGCTCTATCTCTGATATTGAGCACTTTATCCCTATAAATATAGCACACTTTAAGACTATATTTCTTTATATATATATATATATATATATATATATATATATATGTGTGTGTGTGTGGGGGGGGATATTGAAGTCAAAACCCATACGCAACATTCTGTTTTATGCTAAACACAATCGTCAGTCATTAAATATTAATGTCTTCTTTTATAATTACATAAGCTCTATATTGAGCACTTTACCCCATAAATATAGCATACCTTAAGACTATATATACACACACACACACACACACACACACACACATATATATATATATATATATATATATATATATATATATATGGAGAGAATTAGAGAAACAAAGGGGAATATATATTACGACATATTGGTGAAAGATTATTGCGAAACGTTTCATCCGTAAGGTTTTCATTGGACTGGCTTTGTTGATGTTGCCACGGCTACACATGAGCACGAAATGAGACACGCTGGTAGTTTCAAAATTGGTGAAACAATATTGTTGAAAGCATATTTTTTCACTCGAGACAAATTCATCTGCAATTTTCTCTTTCTCTACATGAACTTTGTCCCTGATGATCCCACACTGTGACAATATGGAATCTAGCAAGAATGGTGATATATTGTAAGAGCCTGGACGCGAAACATCCGTGGCTGACAAATCGATCAAGACATTTACCACACATTTTCATCTCAGTGGATTATATTCTCCTTTTATCAAATAATTTCTAGATACTCATATATATATATACAAGGGTCATTTAATAAATAAGGTGAATTTTTCGGTATAAGGACTTCTAATACAGATAGAAGCTTACTCTTTTTTTAATTTTTTTTTCGTTTTACTTCTTTTTCACATAGATTTAATTTCTTTTGCAGATTAAAAAAAACTTTGGGAGTTTTGGCGATTAACAAAGACGGCCAAACAAGAAGCATGCTCCAGGATTGAACAGCGGTCAGTTATCAAGTTTTTGGTTACTGAAGGGTGCAAACCAGTTGAAATTCATAGGAGAATGCCAACTGTGTATGGTGCCCCATGTTTCAGTCCAAAAAATGTCTACAAGTGGGCTAAATTGTTTAAAGAAGAACGGAGCAGTGTTGATGATGAAGACTGGCCTGGGAGGTCTACAGAAGTGAGGTCTCCTGAGGTGATCGAATCAGTCAAAGATTTCATTCAGTCTGACAGAAGAGTGACAGTGGATGACATTGCAAGGACTTTGAGCTTATCTGTTGGGACAAACGCAGGGGTCATCAGTCAGAAGGAGTCATCTTGTATCATGAGAACGCAAGGCCTCACACACCAGCCCAAACAGTGCAAACTATCAACGAGCTGGGCTGGGAACTGCTCCCTCATCCCCCTTACAGCCCAGAACTTGCCCCTTCAGACTTTCACCTGTTTGGTCCCTTGAAAGCGTTCATGAGAGGCACAAAGTTTAAAAGTGACGATGAAGTCAAAAGGGTTCAGAGCGACTGGCTGAGACATCAGTCCAAAGATTTTTTACGCTGAGGGAATACGGAAGCTTGTGCACAGTTGGGAAAAGTATGCGACAGTGCTGAGAGACTACGTTGAAAAAAGAAGTAAGCTTCTATCTGTATTAGAAGTCCTTAAACCGAAAAATTCACCTTATTTATTGAATGACCCTCGTATATATATATATATATATATATATATATATATATATATATATATATATATATATATATTATATTATTTGTAATTTGTTAGAACATCAAATTAATTTAGATACACTGAGAACGTTCCTTCCTATCACACACATAGACACACACTCATATATATATATATATATATATATATACACACACAGACACATATATAATTTGACTTCGTGGTCTTTTCATGTACCAGCTGAAAAGAATGACATTCATGCTTGCAGGGTTGGTACTTTAGGGGATGAAGCTCCTGCTTTACTTGCCCCATCTACCACATTTTACCCTACATGAAAAAATACTTGTCCGGTAACCAGCCTTGCAGTGACATCATATCTGCAGATGGAACAACGGGATGGAAGCTTCATCACCATTAGGATCCAAGCACTGAAACACGGACGGAAGAAGTGTGTTGAGATCAAAGGATATTACGTTGAAAAGATACATTATTTGTCACATTCTAAGAGAGTATCTTTGTCAGCCTTTAACTTTTCAGTCAACTGTATTTTAATATATATCGACACAATATTCTACTATTCATATAAGTTTGTTTATGAAAATCCTTTTCTACTTAATTTATTTTACTAAACTAATAACGATAAGCTGATAAATGATAAACATGCTTTTACTTTTCTAATAGTCTTTATTAAACACATCTAATAACTATCAAATAAAAATAGTTCGTATTAGAATATTTTTATCATTATTTATATTATTACCTATAAAATGTTTGTTCCGTTTTTTGAACTTCGTCTATCATCGCAATTTGCAAGCTTCATTAGAAAATGTTAGTCAAATTTCGTTAATACTTTTTTCGTTTATTCCTGTATCACTAAATCTGATTCCTGATATTATTATTATTATTATTATTATTATTATTATTATTATTATTATTATTATTATTATTATTATTATTATTATTATTATTATCTTTCTGACTGCCCCTCTGTTTCAGACAGGCACGCACAATTATTCAATCTGTGTCTATTCTCATCAATATTTCTAGTTTAACATCTTCTCTACCATTATGTTTCTCTAAGGTTCTGTATTGGTCATTTCAAAGTTTTTTTTTTGTATATTTTGCACTAAACCATTTTGCATTATACTTGACCGGAATGTATTTTTAAATCACTCCTAATCACCTAATAAGTATTTATCATTAGAAAATTATGACGCATGGATTAATTATTTGCAAAATTTATAAATTGCCTGGACTAATATTGCTTTTGACAGAAATATAGGTTAATATTCTATAACTCCTTGCATCTTTAAAATTTCAAATCTTCAAAGTTTATAAATCATGTAATAAGTTTTTAAAGTCTGTCTATCTCATTCTACATTTTCTTCTTAGTATTTGAAATTTTTAAGATATTTAATTTTGAATAACAATCATATTTCACTGGTTCCATTTCTGCATTGATTCTAAATTGAAATCCCTGCGACCACTGATAATTTACAACAAAATTATTATCTGTCTCTATCTGAGATGTGGTATTATGATTACTTTATTATTTACTTTATTCGGAATTATTTTCATTTAAGAAAGGAGATTCGTTTTCTATCTTATGCTCAAAGTGTTCTACGATTTAGTTCCATTTCCTATAATAGAAACATCTAATATTCAAAAGTAAAATAGTACTGTGGGTTCTTTATTAACCAGGGAGGATTTTGTCAAAGAATATTTTCACGTAGTAGAACAGTGTTTATTTCGAGTTCGTTGATATTATGTGTATATCAAGGTGTTTAATGACAGTTTCCTTTAAATTATCTAATTATTTATATTGAGGTTGGAGAAAACAGTTGTATGCTGAATTACTTTGGCATAGTTTGATGTAATATCGTAATTCCAGCTTGAGTTGTCTTAATGTAACATGTGGTTAATGTGATTCATCATACGGACTTTCTATTTGGGGGGAGTACTATAGGCACCTAAAACGAACCGCCGACTCTATTGATATATAATATTACTTTATTTCACGTATGGTTTTTCAGGCTGGATGATAGATAAAGCATTATTAATCCAATTTCGATCTAACCAATGCACGATATAGTTTCTGTAGCGCCTGCCTGTCGGGTCTCCAGACTTTGTGAGAGATGACTCGGAGTATTTGTATTGCTTTATTGCACTTTTGACGGAGGCATTCTATATGTAGTATGTAGGATAATTCTTTGTCGAATATTATTCTTATGTATTTGTATTAATCTACTACAGGCATTTCTGTAACATCAACTCTTAACTCGGTATTATGATGCAGCTTTCGATATTGGTAGAAATGTATACATTGAGTTGTTGTCTGGAAAATTTGAATCTAATGAAAGAATTCCTGATAAAAGACTCCAGTCTAATCAGGTGATTGATTATGATTTTTTTTCTTTCTGTAACCACATTGGAAATCTTTAATTATATTATTAGCTTCAATAACCTAAGTAAGTATCTTATTAACGATTATTTTAAATGCTTCGCTTCAGCAATTAGTAAGTGCGATTGGACGATAGTTTGAGAGATTTTCTAATTTTATTTCCAGGTTTGGGGATTGAAATTATGGTATCTTGTTTCCACAAACTGTGAATATTACCACTGACTCATATATTATTGGAACTTTTGAGAACGTAGTTGAGGGAAATATTTGGTATGATTTTTAGAAAGCCGCAATAAATTTCGTCTGGGCCAACTGCTGAGTTGTGTTAATCTTTTAATGGAATCTAATAATTCTGGTAAAATAAGAGGCTTGTTATTTCTTTATTATTAGAGTAGAGTATTTATTATGATGTTATGAAAGAGTTTACAAGCCTTATTCGAGGAGGAGTTTTGAGAGAAGATTTGTGCTAATAGATTTACAGTATCCCTTTTGTTAATTGCTTTGATATTGCTTTGATATAAACGTCTCAATGGAGTGGTTTTATTATTCTGGGAGACTTTACGGATCATATTCCGTACGGTTTTGATTTCCGTTTTAGAATTAATATTGGATAACAAGTTCAAAGTTCATCCATAAGGTTCGCTTGTATTCATTAATTATTATGCGTGTTTTAGTTCTATTTATCTTGTAGATGGTCAAATATATTGGGTTGGATGTTATTTGAACTTACGTAGAACCGCATGAAGCAATCTGATCGCCTTTTACACTCGCTATTAAACCACGATCTTTAGATTCTGGTATGTATTATTCTACAATATTAAGAGGTGTTTTGTAAATTAAGTGCATACGTACTCTGCATTCTCAACAGCGGCTTTTAGCGTAAGTTCTAGGTCACATGTGTTTTAAAATTATTCCCGGTTTGCTTTCTTAATTTTCCACTATGCTATTCTGGCAATGATCCAGAGTTTTCCAACATAACTGGCATCACTACCACATGTATCATAATGTACTTTCAAGTCATACTCTAGCTATTTTGAAGGATCACCTAAGGTGAGATCTATTGCATTATATGTCCCGCTTGATGGGTGGAGATAGGTATATTACCTTTTCTTTGTATAGGTATATATTTTTACTATTTATAATATCTTGCATGTGTCTGCCCTTCTGGTCAGTATTTTTGCAACCCCATAGAATGTTATGGATATTAAATTCTACCATTAAAATAAATGGTTTTTGGAGCTGCTTCAATAGGTTTTCTAATTCAGTTCCATCTATGAGATCATTAGGTGAGATGTAAACAGAGCATATGGTGATTATTTTATGTAGTGATGCATTTATAGCCACTGTCTCTAGTGCTATATTCATGTCAAATTTGCTCTGGGGAATATAGTTTTTACTAATATTGTAGCACCATCCGAATCTCTGTTTCCACTATTGCTAATAAATTATATGATGTAGAGTTGTTAATATTTATATTCTCATTAACCTTTAAAGAATACCTAAAGGTAGATGATTGCAGAAGATAAGTCTCCAATAAGCAAAAGCAATTCGTTTCCATTTGCTTTTACAATTTTTGAGTTCCAATGAATAATTCTGTTAGCCATGATTGTTGAAATTTTCGGTTTTTGTTTAGTTGTTTTAAGCTTCTATCTTTCTAGTTTTTTTTGGGGGGGATGGTGATTTCTCATTTACAGGTTTTCTTTTTTGACACGGTTGTATGTTTCACGATGTTGAACAAGATTATTCTTTTATTCTTTTAACATCTCTGTTTACCGAGTTAAAATTTTCTATATTTTGATAGGATATATCAGATTTTAGTACGGGTTGCGGTTTAAATTGTTGCCCTTTCGCTCTTGATAAACAGTTTTCCTTATTTCAGTTAAATTCTTAAACACTTGGATTAATGCTGTTAATTGACAGAGATCCTATTTCTCGCCGCTCTCTTGTTGGGTTCTCGTTGCATTTCAGGAATTTATTGGAATATTTTGTCTAGTATTGTATTCAACAATTTTTCTGGCTTCAGGAAAATTTATATTATACTTGATTTCAATTATTTCGTTTACTTTTTACCAAACGTTACAAAGATGTGTGGATGTCGGGTGGTTCTCATTACAATGTATGCATTTTATGGTATCCTGGCAGCCCGTTTCTTGTTTATCTGTACTGCAGCATTTTGAGCGTACCGACTCAATTCTGCTTTTATGATGGCCAAATGTTTGTCAGTTAAGACGTCGTAGAGTACTGGCAATGTACATTTTGCACTTTTGTAATGATATAAGCTATTGTTATTTCAGATGGCGGTTTGGGTATGTTGAATTTTAATATGTATGTATTGGTGTTTCTGATTTGGCCATATTTCAATTGTTATGCTGGTTGGATGTATTATGTTTTGAGAGTTTCTATTAAGTTAACTTTGATTTCTTCCAGACAAAATTTTGATTTTTACGTTATTAAATATTGACCATTTTAGGATTTTTCTGCATTATTTCTTTTACCTTCTTGTATTATTACTGTATTTTTTTAAACAGCTATGGGATAAATTTTGGAGTGCATTGCTTTTTCGATTATGAATGTTGATAGTTTTTTAATAGGAGTTTCTTCAAGTGACTCCAATACTATATATTGTGGAGAGTAATTGTGATTTTTCGATTCATTATAAGAACTTGATTCTGAAAAGTGTCTTTTAATTTTCCGTGTTGTCATATTCACCATACTTGCTTCCCACCCTCCTCGGAGCCCTATGTTGGGAGACGATTGAGGAGAAATCACATTCCTCTATGCATATCAGGGATACAAAAATGGTATATTCAGGTTTAGAATTTATATTTAGTCATCAATAATTACTTTCATTATTCTACCAGTGTAAGGTTGAAAATGATTTTCAATTTTTGATAATACATTTTAAGATTGACCCTTGCCACCACCTTCTAGTACCAGTTTGATTAAATTTGCTTGGGGGTGTGTCTGTGTTTTTCTTGTGTATGTGTGTTTTTGTGTGTTTGTGTGTGTAGCTAATGTGTTTTTGGTGGGTAGATTGGTACAAGACTAGCTGATTCATCAGACCGGACCTCTCTGATCACCTGCCTATCTCGTCAGAGCACAATGAGTGTGTTGGAATTCAGGAGTATTCTTCCTAGCGCCTGAAGTCCTCAGCTAAAAGGATCCCGTCTTCATGCATCACATGTCGCCACCGATGGAAAACAGGTGACTCATTTGTTGTGGGGTGTGATACCATTCTACAGCGGTGAAGTCGGCATAATATTACAGCCCAAGCATACAGTGCGCAATCATTTGAAATTTGGACAAAAAATAGTAGCAAAAGTAAATCCACTCCCAGAATATAACCGGGAATTTTTTACATGTTTTGAGTAAAATCATAGCAATGACTGGGGCGAACCTACATCATACATCAGAGTATGAAATAGACAAGCTTATACTATATTACCCGAACTACTTTATACATTACTATTAGTATGAAAATACATATATCGGAAATACAAATACTATTCTTCAATAAATTTTACCAAAATTATTAGGCATCAATATGTTAGGCATTTTAATCGAAAAATCAAAGACTCATAATAAAATTGAGATATGTAGAATTCAGACAAGTAATATCTACGTATGACACTGCATGGTCCATAATATATGTGACTATTATTTGTGTTACAATGAATACATCTTAATACCTAAGTATAGGAGAGTGGACTATAATAGCCTAGTCCATGAAATCCCTGGGGTATGAATTGGTCGAATTGAAAATAAATGAAGATTATATAATAATACAACATAGAATAATACCATAGTCTAGGCTTTTATACCAACATATGAAATTTGATCATTATTTTTGTTTTCAGTTATTTAAGTTAAACAACTACACCCATATACATGGCATTTGTATCATCATTTCCAAGTTTTCTGTCTGCCTTGTTAGCTCGCTAATCCCTGTTCAGTAATAATAATTGTATATTTACAACTTGCACAAAATTAAGCTCAGCATTATACTTCAAAGATAGTGTGTTGGGAAATATATTTAGAATAATCCAGAAATAACACTAAGAACAAACCGGCTGCAATAATTAAAAATATATATATAAAGATACATAAAAAAACATGTATTTCCTCAAGAGATTTATTCAACAATTATGGCGAATAAATTGTAAGAGAACTAGAAGTCATACCAGGATTTATTATTAATTGACACAATCTTCCCAACATAAGATGAGTTGAAGACAGACACAATGAAAACTTCAACAACCCCTAGAATATGTTGATTTTGTTGGCGTAGCTTAAATATGGCACAAAGCCTAAAGTATGTGGTACGCTGTGAAGATCGAGCTATTTTTTCAGTCGTAATTGATCAAGCAAGACAAGATTGCTAACCATTACACCCCGTCGAAGTACCCAGCAACTCCTAAATTATGTAGTCAAAGAAAGCGAGAAAAATGGACTAGCCAAGAATTGTAAACAGAATAAATGTCTGCCTGCAAATGGAACATTTTAATGTGTGAGATACGATTTGAAGAGGGTAAATTCATGCAAATATATTTTTTATATGGGAATTGCTTTAACAGAGGACGGAAAATATGACACCGATATCCAAAAACTCATTGTAATTGTAATAATATGTCTTCCAAAATCTAAGCAAAGTATTACGGAATAGGGAAATTCCATTAGAAAATAAATGTGCTAAACTGCTATAGAATATCAGTCCTTCTACATGGCAGTGAATGCTGGACAATTACCTTGCATTTGAAAAAGTGATTTTAGGCAAAAGTGATTTTAGGCAAAAGTGATATCGTTTGAAAAAATAATATTGAGAATAATATAGACATGACATGTAAGTAAGGATGTAGTATTTAAAATAATACTAATCAGAAAGTTAAAGTAATTCTCCCGGACACGTAATGAGGAAAGAATGCTTTAAAATGTTTATACTCGCAGAACATAGAGTGAAGGCAGAGAGAAACATTAATTTACCTAAAGACTTTGTATAAATAGGTTAAAGAACAGGGTGTGATAGTAAATCATAGAGCTACAAAGAATATGAATATGACGGGAGTCCTGATCATTCACATACAGAAGTGACACAGCACAAAGAAAAAGAAGAGAGGAAATAACCGTGTATGGTCATTGATTAAACGAGGTCATTACGCTAAATCACACGATCCCGAAGAGACTTGAGGCTCGAAAAGTGCCATCGACGGCTTCAGGACATACTGGGTCGAGGAAATTTTAGTGTCATGTCTCCTGTTTGACAAGTACAAAATTGTTGAGATTTGAACACGGAATGCAGGGCCCGATACGGACATACATACATTATACAATTGCATATCGACCGAAGCTAATAATTGCTAATAATGAAGAGGGCAATGTGCTATTGATGAGCGTGGATGGATATGCTGATGATATATGAGTTCATATTTGTGGTAAGAATGATCTAGAATAGAAAATCAACACCATGTAAAAAATATTCCAGAAATAGAACTTAATATAAACATTTCCAAAACAGAAAATAGACTCAGAAAATGGAAGCAGTGATGGCACATACCTTGATTAACTAACTGGAATAAATAAAAACTAAACACACCAAATATGGGCCATTTATAATGAATATATTATAGGAGATAAGGAAATTGAAAATAGAATCGGCTTCTCTAGATTTATTTTTATTCATCATCGCCAATTGTTACAAAACCAAAACAGTAACCAGAAAACAAGAGTCATGATTTTAAACGGCCCCATCAGATATAAACTATGGATGTGGTGCTTAGAGTGAAACTCGTTTAGAAATATCTAAAGAGTGTGGTTTATAAAATAGCTTATTCAAACCAATGGCTAAAGGTGGCATTTCGCAATTGAAACCTGTATCTTTGAAGCTGGTGGACTGGCGGTATCAGAAACCACATCCCTACAGGACATTCACCAGCAGCAACAACTTAAAAGGATATCGCAAGTAACTCGAAGAGAAAATAATGACATAATCAAGATTCTGATTTCCACAATACTTCAAACAGAAGGCTGATAGATCAAATAAGTCCTTATAAGAACACTGTTAATATAAGATAATCATATATATATATATATATATATATATATATATATATATATATATATATATATATGTGTGTGTGTGCGTGCGTGCGTGCGTGCGTGTGTGTGTGTGTGTGTGTGTGTGTGTGTGTGATATAAAAGGCCCAAACACTAATATTTCATACTTATAATTCATTACATTGGAATCGTAATCACGATCCAATTGATCAGAGCTACAAATTCAAAAAGAAAAAAGAAAACATAACTCGGGGTATAAAAACAAAATTTCAGTGAGAGTTTACGTTTGGTAGTGGGAAACAGGGGAGAGGGAAATGTATGAAAGCTCTAGAGAGAGGTGTAACTGAAGAAAGAAGACCAGGGAAGGCTTTAAGGTGAGGGTGGGGACTAAAATTTAAAAGAGAGAAGGTTTAAAGACAGACGTTAAATAATGGTTTAAATGAGTGAGATACAGATAAATATGATACCGGATAAGTTTGGATACAATAAATGATTATACGATCCAAATTTAAAATCTAGAGAATTTACACTGCTGATGCATATATATATATATATATATATATATATATATATATATATATATATATATATATATATATATATATATATATATATATAAAAGTGAATATAGAAGTCAACACTTAGAGGCGACAGTCTGTTTCATGCTAGATGCAATCGTCAGGCCTTATTATATTATTATATTTACACACGCTCTATCTCTGATATTGAGCACTTTATCCCATAAATATAGTACATTTTAAGACTATATTTCTCCATATATATATATATATATATATATATATATATATATATATATATATATATATATATATATATATATATATATATATATATGCAGAGAGATACGATAATTTAAAAAGAAATGCCTAGTGTCACATGTTTAACAGATGAATTGGAGCCATCAGAAAATAATTATGAACATTATGAATAAGTACATTATTAAAATATGGGAATAGCTTTGACTTACCTCAGGATAAGATGTATGTATTTGCAATAGGATCTACGTCGCCCAGAAGAAGTTTTGCTTCAATCTGATTCTGTTATGGAAGGAAAAAGAAAATATGTAGAAAAATGTGAAAATTGACAAAGTTATATATATATATATATATATATATATATATATATATATATATATATATATATATATATATATATATATTCGTGTGTGTGTTTATGCGTGTGTGTGTTTATGCGTGTGTGTGTGTGTAGAAACGTTTAATCAGTTGACATCTGATGAACATAAGCATGGTTTGTGAACATAAGCGTTTCAAACAGGAATAGAAATGCTTATACTAGTATGTACAACATAGAAATATGCCCAATTCTCATGTACAATATAAAAGTTACGCTTTTATTATTTTCCAATATTTCTTTTGAATGTTCTAAAGAAAATTTTTTCTGGATCACCTGGAGAACTATCCAAAGAAAGATTTGTGGCCAAAAATTAAAATTGCTATTCATAAACTGTAGTCATCAAAACGGAATGTCTTGCAACCATTATACATACAAGAGGTTTACAATAATTATCGAAAATTACTGATAACATCTATTAACAACGATTAGTACGGAAGGAATTATTTGCTTTATTTAAAAAAGAAAGAAATATTCTTAGAAATTAAGATTTAGATTATATAATTATATATTATTATACATTATTCTAAGTAAAACAAATATAATTGCTTTTAGGATAACGGAGCCTTCTAGGAGATCTCTACAGTATGTTTGTAATTTACAAAGGTATTTTCTATATTAATTAATAAGCATAATACTTATTTCATCACTTTCAAATGACAGATGATACTAACTGAATTACAGTGAAAATTTCATAAAACCTAAAATTAACTAAGAGCAATATTTGGGAGATAGATGAAACAAAAATAAGATAAAACTTATATGCAATATAATATTAAAATTACTGGGGGGAGCAGAGAGAAGGAACTTGCTGTGAGCTGCAAGAGATAGAAGGAGGTGGAGAGCCATGATCGCCTCCATCTTGAAAGGACATGGCACATAAAAATAAAGTAGGTAAAATATTGAACGGATTCAGAGACAGTTTCGAAGTCTTCTTACTTTTCATTTTATCGATTCTTCCCTATTGTTATTCTGTGACAAAAAGTAACACTGCCAATATAATCTCATTTTCCATGCCTTATACCTGAAAGTCAGTGTGTCATTAACAGAATTTGTATGATTGCCAAAGGAAAGACAAATTGTAAAAATCATATAATTATCGAAATGTCGAATGTTAGCGAATCCTTTAACAGTAATAATATTAAACACACACATACACACATATATATGTGCATATTAAATACAGTGCCATTCCATAAAAGTCACTCAGCTGATTTATTTTTACTTAAAAATGTTTTCGACTGTTGTTTTTGGGGTCAAACTAATTTTTAACCTTACTAATATAAAGACCCCTTCCCGACCACCTAGTAAAAAAAGTTTACTCACCCTAAGGTATTCTATTGATAATTATAATTTTGGATATAAATGAGGGTTAGGGAAACACTCAGTGCAAAAAAAGTGACTCACTTATTTCCTGTAACTAGTAATCAATAGAAACATAACCGAACATCTTTAAATAGAGAATAATAGAGGTATATTTTTTTATAATAGTCAATATAGTTCGAAATATTTAATAATCTATGGGTCCTCCTTTATTTTGAATAACCTTCTCAATCCTTTTTGGAATTAACTTGATTAGGCTCCGGCAAATCTCATCTCCAAGCATTGAATTCCATTCGGATATGTAATTCACAATCAAATCCTCCTTGTTGTTCAACTGCTTTCTCGAGAGCCTGTATTTTATAATACTCCATATGTTTTCTATGGGGTTGAGGTCAGGAGATTGGGGCGGCCATGTAATAACACTCACCTGCTTCTCATTAAAGTATGCCTTCATCAATTATAACTTGTGACAGGGAGCATTATCCTGCATAAAAATCAGCTTGGTGGGATCGATTTGCACCCTTTCAGCAGGAGGGAGCAGACAAGACTCTAAACTTCTCTTGTACTGCTCGCTCCTGAGGTTCTTTTCAATAGGTTTTAAGAGACCAGTTCCATGAAAAGAAAACCACCCGCAGAACATTATACTGAACGGATGCTTGAGGGTACTTACTGCTAAATTCAAAGAGCTTTCAAAGCTTCTTCTTCGGATTTTAGATCGCTTATCCTTTGAATTTAGCTCAACATTCGTTTCATCGGAGAAGAGAACATTTAGTAAAAATATCAGGTGAGTCACTTTTATCGAACAACACTGTACATTTTAAGGTTATTCTCTCATTAATTTTCATTAAATCAAACGAAATTCTTTGGATTGAAATGGACGTTATCATTGCATTGACTTACTGATTAATAATTGATAATGTTAACGTTTTATAATTGTTTTTGTATCGTAGATGTTTATTTCCATATCTAGCTTTATATATTTATCGGTTATTGTTGCCTTGAGATTAATTTCATTTAATTTATATAAAATCATGCAACGATCTAATTTTCTGTTGTGTTCGCTATCATCATAAATATTAATAATTTATCGTAAAGAAAATGTTCTGTGCTGGTGGAGGAAATAAATTGGAAAGTCATTTTTATGAACGTTTTGTTCAAGCGGTGATAGCAAAGATGAGGACATTAGTTCAAATGTAAATATTTCGGTCACATTATATCAAAATCCGTAGAAATATCCCTTCGTTTAAATATTGAAAGATCTGAAAGTAAATTTATTACATTCATGTGAAGGGTAAATTAATTCATTTTTAGAGTAACTAATAACCTATTAGAGCAAACAAATTTATAAAAATCTGACGAATACAGACTATATCTCCTTAAATATATTAACGTTTACTTTAATTTAAATTCAAAAGGTTCTTATTTTTGTATATTTTTATATTTAGAAATTATTTCCTCACCTCCCTGAAATAACGTTTACAGAAAACATTTATTTTTAAAACTTTACAAGATGTCCAAATATGATGATTAGATAAAAATCTGAAGTATTTTTTTAAATTGTTCCTTCGACTTCAGATGCATGATTCTGCTTTAAATGACAAAAATATTTTGCTTATCTATCTGAGCACTTGTAAGAAAGCTGAAACAATATTTTCTATTTCTCTCAGAAAATGTGTTAAAAGATTAATCCTGTTCGTATAATTAAACACGACCATGGCTTTCTTGATATGTTTCCTCAAACATTTCAGCGGACGCATTAATTAGCCTCTCCCTGATGTATAATCCGTAAAAGAAATGTCTAAAGATAAACTATCTTCAGAAGAATGGTTTCAAGAGAAAACATTTTCCATGTAAGTCATGAGGGCATAATCCAAATGATTTACAGATTATTGCATTAATATAGTGCTCTTAATCACAATATCTAGATAATATTTAAGTGATAATTTGGAATCGCAAATATAAAATAGGATTCTTATTTGAGAATTGTTGTAACAGTAATTATTATTCAGATTAACCGAGATATCTTCTAGAATATGGTCAATGTTTCCGTTTATAAACTTCCATGTGGAAATGTTTTCGAGCTCATTTCCAGTAAAGCGTCCTTTTAACTACTGTTTCATATAGAAAGCGATATCTGAATTATATAATAATGTAGTAATTGATGCTTGAGACCCAAATTCTAAGCCAGATTTATTTGCAACATATTTTATTTCAAAGTAAGGACTAAACTACTCTGAGTCACAAATACATATTAGCCTTCATTACTGAACTGGGAAAACACATTTACGTCGCATTAAAGGAAATAAATCCGATGACATTATTTTGAATATAATTATATATGTATATGTTTTGTAAGCATATACACGTAAAAATCTTTCAAATAAAAAAAATAACTGATCCTAATAGAGTTTGACGGAGATGATCTGAAATATCCCCCGGCGTAATTAAAGTTATTTCATTTTTCTCTTTCTTTTTTACATTTATTCTCATATTTATTTTGAATTCTTTTTCGGTCTCACTAGTAATAAAATATTGGCGATCAAATACATCGCTGTCTGACGCCTGAATTTATAGTCTTACAAACAGCAGATAACAAAATTACACTAAACAATCCAACCTCATCTCTGGACAGACTTTTTTCAATACTATCATCTCCAATGACACTTCTCACTCTGCGCCCCCTTTCATATTCAATCTCTCACTCGTACGCACACACACACACACACACACACACACACACACACACACACACAGACACACACATATATATATATATATATGCATGTGTTTGTGTCTGTTGTGTGTGTCTAAATTATTTTCAGATAGATTTTATTTGTAAAGGAACAAAATAAATAAAAAAGTAACACGACGGAAAACTATACTTAGCCAACGCGTTTCCTCCTCTGATGGATTTTATTAAGGTAAAGTAGGATTTAATTAGTTTCATGTGTTTATATAGAAAGGCGAGGATTTCATTGGTTTATCAAGTTTTTAAATTTGTGACTATTCATGTCAGTTCATCAGGTGGTTGATGTGGAGGACAGAAAGTGTCATAATTCAAAGTCTGGAAAGATTAATACGCATTTTTTTTTCTTAAAACTAGAACATTGGTTGGACTGTGATTAGCTTGTTATGGTATGCGATGCACGTATCCGTTGTACATCTTCAAAAACAGGAGGCGATGGATTTAACCATTTTCTTTTGATGTGTCCCGAAATTTGTAGCTGTGTATATTGGCATGGGAAATTAGTAATTATTTCAACGAATGTGAGTTTGGGAAAAACCGTGGTGTAGATTTATATTTTGATAAGATTCGATGGCAACACATAAAACCATAAAACAGGATTAAATCTGGAATAATTATATGTTTCTACTTAAGTGCATTAAGAATCTGCAGCCCTCAAATTTTGGTTAGGTATTAATTAAGAATTTAAGAATAATTGCGAATTTCATTTCCAGTATATTTATCATAGTAAGATAGGTTTGTCAACCTGCTGGCATTCTCGCGTTATATTGAGAAATGTATTCTCAAGGAAAGCATTTTGACCAGATCACCCTTTTTATTCACTTCACAGTGAATATTATTTTGGTTTACATTCCTTAAATAAAACAGAGGCAAGTTCCTTTCCACCGTGTGAGTCATTGGTCGCAATTACTACGAAACTACTATAGAGGTGGAAACCAAAAACCCCAGTAGGTAAGTGTAGGAGAAGATGAAATGTACGGAAGCGATAATTACTAAGAATTCTTATTTTTAGCTTTTGGACATCCTTAAGGGCTGCCAATCCTGAAAGATGGCTGGAGATTGCGAAAAATCAATGAATGCTGTTCCATACCTTAAGGCTCAGTGAAACTAATATTAGGTATTTGTTTCACTTATGTGTCCTCGAATTTTTGCTGGAATACGGAAAGAAACTAAATAAAGATTTAAAACTGAGATAAATATAATTGTTTCCTTTATGCTATTAATCTGCAACCCAATTTCAAGCATTTTTCTTAAAGTATTTATTGGCGTATGGCCACATAATATTCAAGCACCAGTTCTAGTATGATCACCGAAGTTAAGCAACGTCGACCTCCTGGGAATACAAGATACTGTAAGCTTGGATGTACTGTAAGCTTCGATGTACTGGGTAATGGCATGGAATTGTTCATCGAAGTTACGAGTTCCAATTTTAGTTGCGTTCGTTTTATTCACTTACGTGCAAATTCCATTGACAAAGGCATCCACATCTTCTTCCCGCCTATGAGGTAATTAATAATTTTTCTATCACTAAAACAACTATTACTTCCAACTAATTATTAAGCTATAGACAGATTTTATCAATACAACGGACCATCTCTAACTTTTTAAAATATGTAATTAATGAGGAATTTAGATTTAAAAATGCATTAATATAGGATTTTATTTTTTATAATTAATACAGGATTTTAATTTTTATAATTAATACTAGATTTTACGGATAAATCACTGGTCTTTTTTCCTGTACAGAATATAACGTTTTAAGCTGACGTCCAATTTTCACGAAGACTTCCTTTCACTTATGTAAATATGTTACTAATTTCTTCATATTTTATTGCAAGATAATGTGTTGGTAAAGAAAAGAAAAACCAAAAAGAAAAGAAAAATAATAAGTGTCAACTTCCGGTAGGAATAAGTCTGCAACAGATTCGTCCCTCGATCGCAACACTTGTAGCCAAAATCCAGTTCAAACGACTGTCCGACGTAACAAACCAACAGGCAACGTAGAGACGGCAAAATTAGGTCACACACCCAGCCTTCGCTTCTCGCCAACAAGAACGCGTCTGTCTCTCCTAACAAACGGCCCGCGTTTCACCGCCGAAGCCCGACCATAATTTACATACGAATCACTAGACAACGAGATTTCGCATTAGTCGTCCGAGACCACCTGTCATAAAACACGGGTGCCGCCATTTTGATTCTTTCCTCGTTCGTCCAGTATTTCATTTATCCAGGGACTGTTGCCTTTCAGTTCCACTACAGATAATATTCTTTGTATTGAAATCAATAGCTTGTTGATTGCAAGCAAACCTGATTAGATTATAAACACTGAGGAGGATACAAATGTATCAATATGTTCACTTGCAAATGAAAAGCGTATAAAAATGCTTTCATGGGGTCTGACAGCTTCGATGCCTGTTTTTCTACCTACCACGGTTTCCATGAAATGTGGAGTTGCCATGTTTGAGTGAATAACAACATTTCTTAGAGATATATGTTCTAATATTCCTAACACGTTCAGGTTTGTTTGCAACAGTATCTTCTCCAGTGAAGCTAAGAATTAGTTTTCGAAATATTTGGTTTATGACGTCGTATACAATAGCTGATATAAAAGCCTGAATAATCGTGGTTATATTTTTCTAAATTATGACCAGTTATCTTTATTCTACATATATATATATATATATATATATATATATATATATATATATATATATATATATATATATATAGATATATATATATATATATATATATATAGAGAGAGAGAGAGAGAGATAGATAGATATAGATATAGATATATATAATCAGTTATTCTTAAGTAAATAGAAAAAAATATATAACATAGTCAACAGCAAAATTTGATTGTGGATCCTTGTTGATATATTAATTGCAATGCTCCCCCCAAAGGATGCAGTAGATAAATTATCGTCATTTTATATTTTTTATTTGTGCATGCCTGTTGTGTTTGTGTGTATGTTATTCTTTATTTTACCGATTGCACAGTATCGTAGTGTCAGTTGGACAAAATCTGTGATGAAATGTGACACAATTCACACAGACAGAAATTTGAAAACGGCATACTGTACTGCTTGGCATTCGCTTCGCAAGCTCCATTACGACTATTTTAGAGTATTTGAGTGTAAATCTGTCCAGAGTATACGGAAAGAGCTAAAAAGAGTCTAGTGGTGATTACGAAGGTTCGACAGCTAGGAAAACACACTCTGATTGTTCTGATGTGACAAAACTCCCGAATTTGTAGCCGAGGTCATCAAACTCCACATGGAGGTCTTTATCAATGCCCTAAGGAAGTAGTTCCACCCGCAGTTACGAAATTGGTAGTTGGAAGACCATATATCTAGCAACACGAATCTACAACATGCCACACAAGCAGGAAAACCCAGTAATGGCCATCAGCCAATTTCTGTGACCGCATCACCACTTACCTCTGGTCACCTACCTCTCCAGGCGGCAACTCCCTTAGTTATTATGTGTGGGGCGCAGTTGAGTGAGAGCCCAAACAAACCATTATAACACCAAAAATAAGCTGAAGGCAATAGTTATGGCAGGATGCACCAACTTAAACAAGTAGACAGTACAGAAGAGATGCAGAAGATTCTGAATTCGTCTGGAGGTCGTGGTTGAAATGAATGGCGATTTCATTGAATACATTTACTTTTTACTATTTTAAGATATATTTGTGTAATTTGGAAAGTATATCTGTTAAAATGAGATATCAATGTTATTTTAATTTTTGCGTAATTCAAACGACAATATATCTATCGCACCCTCTATACATCAGACAATGAGAAAAATTGTAATTTACTAATGTTTTCCTTAAAAGACATCCTATCGGGTGGCATTTAAGCTAGCTTCTCCTGCAGACTCTTGATTGAGCCTTCATCGCAATCGTTAGGGAAGAGTAGATGCGATAAGCAATAAAATTCAGAAGAAATCAAAATTGATCGCTGCATTTTATTGCATTAATATGTAAGCTTACTTTTAAAATATCAACGATAATTCTTCTACCGCCAATCAATTTAAGGATATTCTGATTTAAGTAGGTCTTTAGATTCCGGACAAACAATTATTTTTATTTCATGGGCGACTTTTGCCGAATTTCGAAATTAATTTCGATTATTCCCAAATGTATTTTCAATTGATAAAAATTCTTACCGTATGAAATAATCCTCGCAAAAAATTCACTTAAAACTCGCCGAAAAACATCGCATTAAAGAAAAACTTAGGAATCTAAAATTCCAGTATTCCGGGTCTAGATCTGGCCCAGATTGTTAATTTATTAATGGAGACGGCCTGATTCCAGAATGATATGATATGTAAGACTACGGCCTCTAGGATTAAAGTTGAAATCTAGGACATTTTTATTTGAAAAATTTTAATTTGAGAACTTGATTTTTGTCATTTTAACATGAGCTATTGAAAGATAGAGAGCTGTGTCCCTTTAATAGTTTTATCAATAGAGACCAAGATGGCGGAATCCGAATACAATAGCAGTAATAAAAACTCGGTAAAGTACTCGAGGTTCTAATCAATCACACGACATCCTCTCGGACAAAGTCAGCGCTACCACCGATGTTTTAACGGCCATGACTGAAGTTATCTCTCAAGCTCTAGATAAGTATGGCTAAGCTCGGGTTGAGGTTTTAGATATCTTGAATGTATTCAACAGATTTTGGCATGTTGGTATTCTTCGAAAACTCCAGGCCAACTCCAGGACGAATATTTGGTTTAATGCACTCATTCCTAACAAATGAAGTTCGTGTTGAACGTGCTCACTTCTAGATCCTTTCAAACGACCGTGGGGTCCACAAGAGTGCTCTAACCTTTGATGACTCTGTTCTGATTTTCATTAGAGATTTCCGCAATGTCATAAGTTCCTAGTTAGAAACATATACGGTTGACAGTAACATTTAATCCTACCTCAGTAGCAAATCTGACAGAGATGACAAAATGGATAGCGAAATTGGGAGAGATGGCATAGGACGAAATTTATAAATATCTACAAAGGACAGGGAATTGTGAGGAGTCCTGATAACTAACGCCCTAAATGAACACGACCTATAGAAAAAGAAAGCGTAGTTTTGGAAGCGATTAAATTGTTAGCGTTGAAATACAATGAGATGAAACTGATTACACTAGTTTGTCTTTCGATTGCTTAAAATTACGACTTACTGGTATAGTGTGTTACCTATTCAAACAAATATGGTTAGATAATATAGATTACTTTATTGAAATATTTACCACATATTTTTGTTACAAAAGGAGGCAAGATTTCTTTTTTCCTAAATCAATACGTATAATTCACATGTGAATATAATGGGTAGCGTCTAGCACAAGGAAACATTGAGAATACAGTTAATGCTTGAATACTATTTTTTGTAATCTAAAATATATGAATTCTATACGTAAGGAAATACGAATAATGCTATTGGATTCTTTCGCTCGGATACTGAATGTGAAGCAACATCTTCCGTAACACTGTTTATGTGCTGATTTCATATTTTTATCGTAGTTGCTAAAACTTACGAAAGTTATTTTCCAACAGAAAAGACAAACAGCTGTTTCAGTCATCTTTGGAGGTTTCAAGCAGTATTCAAAATATCAAATGACAAAATTATTCATACAGTATGAAAAATAGAAAAAATGAACAATTTTCACAATATTAATAGTCAATAGCATGACGTTTCACCTTTGTAACTTGTTGCAATCGTATTCTAATGTTATTTATGATATTTGAACACATTTTCGATGGGATTTCCTTCCGTTCCTCAATGGTTACACTTTCAAATCCCTGAAAGTTTTTGGTACCGAGGATTTATTCGAACTTTCAAATCTTGTCATAGATTTTCAGTAGGAGTCAGGTCCGGAATCACTAATGGTCATGATCGAAGTGTCATCTTCTTTTTCTGAAGTTCTGCAGTCACTGATATTGGCGTATATTTCGGATCACTATCTTGTTGGAAAGTAAATCACAGACTTAGAAGAAGATTTTGCGCTGATATTGTAGAAATTTGATATAGTCTGCAAATGTTATTATTCCTCTTATAGCAATTAATTGTCCTGTCCTCCTTGAGCTAAAACAACCGCAAAAAATCATCGAGTCGCATCCATGTTTTAATGTTGCCACTGTGTTCTTTGGGAGGAAAGCCTCACCTTTCTTGCCCAAATCTTCTGCCCATCATTGTACCCCAAATGGTCAATCCTGCATATAAATCCAGAGAACTTGTTCGAAAATGAAATTTTCTTTGCCCAAGAACTGGAAAAATTAAAACGAGCAACAATGTAACATAGTTTGTGAACTAGGGTGGTTTTCCGTGGTCGGTTTACATGCAGCCCATTTCTATTTGAACAACGTTGTATTGTGCTAGAACGTACGCTGATACCTTTTGTATCCAAAATTTGGCGATGTCATTCAAAACAACTCTTGGATTTTTATTAAGTTCGCGACACAGTTTGCGTTCAGTTCACATGAAGATTTTGGTTTTCTTTCACGCCCAGGCGAATTCTCTGTCATGCTAAACTGTTTACAATTTTTCATAACATACTGTTCTGTAAATCTAGGGATAGCTAACCGATTTGAATAATGTTCTAACGATTTTCCGACTTATGGAAGTTAATAATTTTCTGTCTCAAGTCAACGCTAAGTTCCTTTGTCTTCCCCATCGTGTTGTTAACGTAAGAATAGCAGTGGTGAAACTCTATGCACAACGTGATGTTCTTTGCTGGAATTATCAGGAAGATTCTGCTAAATAAATAGTCTAGAAAGCTTCACCGATAAAATGATTATGTAAATTACTTATACTTACACGGATCAATAAATTTCAAAAGATATGATATTTTCTAGTGTACGAATAATTACGTCTTTTCTTAATTTACATAATTCGCCTGTCACATTTGTTGTATTTAACCTATTGTCCTGAAAATAAAGTTTTGTATTTCTTTTTGTGCTGATTAAAATATTAAAAAAACCCTGACCTCATACGGGCATTAGATTCTGAGAAATGGATAAAAATATTCAAATTTGATGGGTGTACGGATTTTGTCGTTGACTATATAAGTGCGAATCTTTAGACAAAAACTATTAGTACTAACATTACAAGGCGCTTTCCTTTCCCCGAATTGCGCTCTCTCGGTCATTGTCATGTTTATTCACAGAATAAATACGTAAGAATTCGCCTGCCTTTAACCGATGGATTAGGGGGAAATCTCTGACTATTGCCGAATCAGTCGGGTTATGATCCCGGCTTGAAGCAGTCGGATGTCTAACCAGACTAAGGAGCTGTGATACAGCGAAACAGTCTTTCTGTGGATGACACAATATATATTTGTAATGGTGGGTGAATGCTTTTATCTGATTCAGACGCCTGCACAGATAGATTTCTTATCGTCCAGCACCCACAGGGCCGACCTGTTGTTTGTACTTAAACTATACTGCGCAGGCATTAGTTACAGTTTCTGGAAGAGAACGCATTTTCTGGCGAGTCTGGACAAAACCAATACGCTTACAACACTCGGTCATGATGTGTTATCAGAAACATTATATATATATATATATATATATATATATATATATATATATATATATATATATATATATATATATATATATATATATATATATATATATATATATATATATGTATATATATATATGTGTGTGTGTGTCTAAATATTTGATATATATATACTGATCACTAAAGAAAAAAGAATCTGTATGTTCCCAAATATACACTGCTGATCAAGTTAATCTAAAATTGATGGGAATACTTGTTAATTTAATCTAAACAGATTTAAATTCGTCATTATCTGAAATTGCTACTAGGTATGTGCTATAAAATGATATAACAATTTAGTAATATTATACTCGATGTAAAATCTGTTTGTACAGTGAATGATGTCTAATCGCTGCAGGTATATATACAAAAAACATCATCCAATATAAAATAATACAACTTCATTATTCTTACACGAAATGTCGTCGTAGAATCTGAACATTATCTTTTGATTTTTATTTGAATGGATGCATATAGACCATTTCTTGAAATTTTCTGACAGAAGTAATCGATAAGTGTGTCGTCTAAACATGCTTAGAATTGTTTCACCATCAGGCAAAATACAAATAATAGGTCAAAATACTTGCGGATGTTGGGATTCTACAATTAACTTTGCAATGAAAACAAACAGGAATAAAGATTCTATAGGTAATTTATTCATCAAATATATATATATATATATATATATATATATATATATATATATATATATATATATATATATATATATATATATATATATATTTGCACAATGTAAGGGAAGCAGGTTAATTTAAAAAATATTTATTTTATATTTCGGATAAATATCAAGCAAAATATAATGAAAGGAAAAGCGAGAGACCTTCTGTGTTTACGTGCATATATATATATATATATATATATATATATATATATATATATATATATATATATATATATGTGTGTGTGTGTGTGTGTGTGTGTGTGTGTGTGTTGTGTGCGCGTGTGTGTCTGTGTGTGTGCGTCTGTGTGTTTGTGTGTCTGTGTGTGTTCCGCATTGAATTATAAATAGCAAGTTTTCCATATCATAAATCACTATGGAATGTTATTATGCTTACAGTATATGCATAAATCATTATAGTAGATTGCAGCTTAATATTATACTTGTAGCTTAATATTATACTTGTAGCTTAATATATACCCATGTATAGGATTGGTGTATACGGAATAAATTCCAGTAACCAAAAATACTATTCTTAAAAGTGTTTAGTACAGAGTAGAGCAAATATAATTTATTCGAAAATTATAGCATAAATATATTATAAAATCACTGCAAAATAGCCATTTTGCTTCATCACTTCAGGTGTCATATTAGGTGATTGTGTTGTATGTAGAATAAGGGTTTAGAAGGTTCCAATTCACCAAACACCCCTCGGTACATAATGAGCAAACAAAATACAAGTATATGAGACTACAAAAGCTTGACAACGAACCTTTGTTATAGTAATTAATGCCTTAGTCTTAAGTTTCGACTAAAATATAAATCATTCTGACTAATTAATATTAAATTTAACCTCAAAATTGAAAATAAAAATTAAAAATTGAAAATTAGCATTTTTAAATTTTAAATTTAATCTGTATTAATTTTAAAATATTATAACATTATATGAAGAAATTGTGGAAAAATATTTTGTTATTTATGTTATTTTAATTGAAAGGCCAAAAACTCAGAATAAACGTTTAAATCTAATATGGATGTACATCTTCGTTACAACTTACATTTGAAGTGGTGATTCGGTCGGTCTGAAATCTTGCAAAAGACAATACATACACCATCAGATTATAATACACAAACACGTAGACATAGTTAGATATATAAACACTCAAAAACACCAAATAGATGTCCACGATCCTTATTTTAATAAAAGTGAAAGTATAGAAAGGTTTTATAATTAACACATGTTCTACAAATATTACATCACCAGGTTACTTTGGTTTAATTCCTGTTTTTAGTAAATTAATAATAGAACACATTCTGGTGTGTAAGCTTTAAAAATATAAGTTTAAATAAATAAGTGACTTACTTGAATTTAGTCAGAACTTAATCTAAATAACAATATTGTTAAAGTTAAAAAGAAGTATTCAATCGCTTAGTCTGATCCATTTTTCATGGTGCCAATTTCTGTGGGAATTGCATTTATATTTTGATGACGACGCTAGATAGATTAAATATCTCAAGGGAGAACTATTGAAATTTTCTCCTATATATCTCATGGCGTTGAATTCTCCATCAATTTTATACAAATGCTCACGCTCGTCCCCCACACAAACACGCACAAACACACACACACACATATCTATATATTCAAATACTTTTAAAACATACATAGTAATACGAGACAATAAAATTTTGTACTTGGTTGGTCACGGTGTCTTTAATTGGTAGCTCGCATATTGGTCATTTCTTTTTTGCTGATAACCGTACATGCTGTTTGATTAGAATTTATGTTTAGTCACTTCATCACACTTTCATTTACTACCTTCTGCAGGATTACATGTCGTTTCTTTTATATCTGAAATCAAAACTGCGTCATCTGCATATGTAATATTCTTAAGATTGGGGTGTCATCAATAATTAATCTTTCTGTTTCCCTCAGGTTTGCGCATGTTATTTGCACCAAGTATAATATCTGGATTATTCTAATATCTTTCGGAAAACATATACAATACGTAAGACGATGAATTTTATATCGCTGACGGTGCCACGAATCTTACACACTAAGGATACTCTTTACTACTTCAAATATGAAAATGTATAAGCGTATATAATATTGTATTATTATTTAGACATTCACGATAGTGCTGCTTAAACCAACAAATAATATCCTCAGAAATTAAAATTCATATATTGAGATATAGGAATGATTTAGTCAGGATATCCTGGAAATATGGAAGTGAATGTGCAACCTCAGTTCACAGATAGTAGCCTCTCGGTTTTGAGGAACACCAGAAATAATCAAATGACCCATGTATCAATCCGAATTCTGTTGAAATCTGTGAGAAATCAATGACAACAAGCTAATTTTTCAAGCCTGTCAAATATTTTGATATTGATTCCAACACTTACAAAACATTTATATTAATAGGCCTAAACATAAATGGATGTGAGCTTCCAAGGAATTTACTTACATTCTCGTCCTTCCAGAAGTAAGTATGTTGGATTTAAATATATTAAAATATGCTTTTGACAGCAATTTTTGTTCCATAATTGTAGACATATTTGCCAAAGTTTCTCTCACTATTGCTAAGTAGATTCTTCGTGAATATCTTCAGTAATGGGCAATGCTTTTAGAAATGTAAAATAAAATGAGTTTATTTAAATAATAGTTTTTTTTGCGTTTGAATTGGTATTTTATAAATCTTTCCGCATATTACCGTTTGTAATTGATTGAATGGTGATTTTCTAGGCGTAGCTTAGATGTGGCACAAGGTCGAAAGTAGGAGGCACACTGTGAGGGTCGAAACCACTACTCAGTTTTAATTGTTCTAGCGTGACATGCATACTAACCATTACACTACGCTAAAGTGCCTTGAGGCTGGCTGGCTGATTCGTTCCTTCTCAGTAATGATATATGTTCGTTCTTTCCCTCATATAAGCCTGTTCTCGAAATACATTACATTACCGATAACAATGATTAGCCAGAGTACTCTTGAATCATGTCTCTATATCAGACTTGCAAATGAATACTGACTCTGCCTTTGATCACTGAATTATCTCTAATTCCTTGTCAATATAAAAAGAAAATCTACATTAATAACGTCATTGAATTATTATTTAGACATTCACGATACTGCTGCTTCAATCAACAAATAATATCCTCAGAAATTAAAATTCATATATTGGGATATATTAATGATGTAGACAGGATATTTAAATAACGTGGATAATTCTATAATATATTTAACAGATGTACGACAAGAAATGCAATATTTACAAGGGTTGGACAAAATAATTGAAACACTTGAAAAATTCAAAGAACATTTATTTAATATGGAGTTGGCCCTCCTTTAACCTCAAATACGGTTTAAATACGTCTAGGAATGGAATCATACAGTTACCTGACTTTATCCAGAGGAAGCTTCAGCCATTGTTCCATTAACAACTGCTCCAGCTCTTTAAGATGTCGTGTTTTGTCGAGGATAGCGGATTCTAACTTATCGCTCCAGAATGTACCACAAATGTTTAATAATATTGATATCTGGAGATTGGGAAGGCCACTCTATGTGTTATAGCTCAATGGCATGCTCTTTATACAAATTCTTAACCACTCAGGCGTTATGTATTATCGTCTTCGAAGATGCAGTCACTATCAGGGAATAAAATCTGGGTCATTGATGAACATGATCTCCCAAAATGTTCAGGTAATCTTTGTTGTTGATTCTACAATGCAGGACAACAGTTCAGCAACCTTAGTGATCGAGGCTCCTGCCATGCGAGCTCCTACAATTTGCCCTTTTTCGAACTCAGAGAGGTCATGCATTTAGCTTAAATTTTACTGAATTCTAGAAATAAATAAAACAAAGAGAGTAAATTGGATAAATAAATGTATTTACAATAGATATAACCTGGAATTACAAAGTTTTAGTTAAGCTTCTTAATATAATAGGTCTTTGAAATATAGGAGTGGAATTTGCACCTGTTCTAATTGTTTTGTCCAACCCCTGTACATCGTCTGAACATTGAAATGATTATAAATATAGTAATAATAAAAAAGTTGTTAATACATCAGGGAATAAAGAAATTAATTACAACTGAAACGAGTTATAATAGAATAGAATACCATTCGGAAAAAACATGTAAAGACTAGGAATATATGAGAATATCCAAGAACACCGAATCTTATGAAGATAAGTGGATTTTTACATGATAAAAGAAAACTCAGTATTGCTAAGAAGAATGAATTGCCATATGTACCGCTTTTGAATATATATATATATATATGTATATATATATATATATATATATATATATATATATATATATATATATATATATATATATAAAGAAATATAGTTTTAATTTGTGCTATATTTATAGGATACAGTGCTCAATATCAGAGAGCTTATGCAAATATAAAAGTGTTCAATGAAGTCAACATTCAGAGACGACAGGCTGTTTCATACTAGACGTGGTCTCGCGATTGCTTCTAGCATGAAACAATTTGTCGCCTCTGAGTGTTGTCTTCAATGGTCACTTTTATATATATATATATATATATATATATATATATATATATATATATATATATATATATATATATATATATATATACATATACATATATATCTGTGTATTTGTGATTATATTATGTCTAAAATTCATATACGTATTCATATGTGGGTACTTAAGTATCCATGAGGTAAAATTCACATGTGACAAAAACTAACTACGCATAAATAAGCACTGATTTATATGAGAACAGAATATATATTCATTTTTACCCTGGCTTTTTTTGTAACTCGCACATATATACATACACAGAGTGCAAGCTCGATTTCATAGATGTCCTGTTTTACTTTTCTTTTTGAACTCAGCGTTTACTTATTTATTTTTCAAATCAAATGTTCTCATTTTTGATTTATTTTTTAATTGCTGTCTCTTTTAGCTAAATATGTTACCATTTCACCGAGTCACAGTTATTTTTTTTAAATCGGCAGTAACGTTTAGCAGTAGCGTAGAATATTTCTCTTTTCTCGTTCTTGGTATTGTTCAACAGACAGAACTAATCCTCAAATGACAAAAATATCATAAATCTACCGAATCAAAATATTTCACCCTCACCTCCTATTCGGAGTGTATACCATTCTACGATTCATTAAATCTCAAAGCATATATTTTGTTACATATATTTTCTTCTTTAAGCACACTTAGTATCGTTGATTTTAAAAGTATACACATGCACACATCGAATCTGTTTCTAGTGCATATACTAAAAGACAACGCTCTGATTTGTAACGAGTTTCATTGGTCAAGTAAAATGCTAATATGCTTTTCGAAATATATCTATTTCCTTAACTAAATATATTCGTATAATATGTTTCCTTTTGATTTCTTATGATATCCACTGGTGTAAACACAGCGATGGCAAATGTGTATGCATTTACTGAAAGGAAACGTGCGTGTGCAACCAGAATATAGGAAAAAATAACATTTTGTGTTAATTTCATTAGTAGTCTAATCATTGAGTGATTAGGGATTGGAGACAAAACTCAAGCATTTTGGATGACATTTTTTTCATCCGTTTTCAGTTGTAAGATTTTATAAGTATGTTCTTTTTCTTTTTATCTTTAAATTTTGAATATTTTAAATTTTCTTTCTTCTTTTTGTATTTCATTCCTCATTATTTTTGCCTCGATTGCTTCAATTCCCTGTGTCATCCTTATATTTGCGTCCATATATGTTAAGTTTTATTAACGTGTCTATGTTTTAGGATGCTAATTTGTTTGTCGTGCCATCAGCTGATATCCTGTTGCTTGAGACCTGTAGCGTTTATGTATAGTTTTCATATCAGCATTGATTTTATCGGATATATTGCTATTTAGATAAGAATAATGATAAAACATACATGCATATATATATATATATATATATATATATATATATATATATATACAAACACACTCGGACCCACACACACACACACACACACACACATTCACACACACAAAACGCAAACACATATATATATATATAATTTCTCCTTCCGTTATTTTTGAATAAATTTATAATGTTAAAATCATAATGACTGATTTAATATCAAATGTAAAATTTCTATTTACAATATAATTTTAACTTAAATTTATATATGTATAAATATATACACATGCATATATGTATATATATATGTATATATATATATATATATATATATATATATACACACATGTATATGTATAGATACTTATATATATATATACATATATATACATATATATATATACTTAAAAAGATAAAAATATACTTGTAAAGATATACATATAATTATAATTATAAATATATATTCTCATGTAAACATATATAAATATATATACATATATACATGCATATATCTATACATATATATATATATACTTACATATATCTATACATGTAAATGTATATATATACATATAAACATATATCTATATATATATATATATACATATGTAGGTATATATATGTACATATATATGTATATATTTGTATATATATATGTATGTACATATATAATTGTGGATGTAAATATATAAAACTGTATGTATGTATATACGTATGTATGGATATATATATATGTATGGTTGTATATATATATATATATATGTATAAATATAAATTTATACATATATATATATATATATATATATATATATATATATATATATATATATATATATATATATATATATATATAAAGAGAACATTGACGTCAACACTTAGGGGTGACAGGCTTTTCCATGCTAGAAACATGAAACAAGAATTTAAAAGTTTATTTCTTCATATATATATATATATATATATATATATATATATATATATATATATATATATATATATATATATAATAATAGATTAAAAGACACCTTAAAAATGCATATCGGCTTCAATTCGTTTCATGAATATTGTTAATTTAAAAAACGTTTTTTATGCTTTCAATACAAAATTACTTTCAATATATATATATATATATATATATATATATATATATATATATATATATATATATATATATATATATATATATACATATATATATATATACATGCATATATATATACATATATAAAGAGACAAATGTTCTGAGAAATTTATTAATATATTGGGAGACTATACTTCCCCCGGAAATGGTAAAATATTTAATATGTAACTTAATACACGAAATATTACTAAATTACTGTTTTTATATTTTTCTTGATTTCAGTAAGATAATACATTTGAAAGTAAATATATATTCTTTGAAAGAATATGCAATAAATTTTGTTTTGTCCTTATATTTATTGCGAAAATATAATTTTAAGGGAGAGACAAAATTCTTTACTAGCACATAAATCTGTGTTCCATTAACAAATATTTCAAGTATTAATTGATGCAATAACATTTAAGTTAATAGACTAATTAAGAGGGATGTCATTATAAATTCGATATAGTGCAAATTTGAAAAGTTTTGGATAAAATAAACACATTCCAAATTTTCAAATGATAAAAATTAAAAAAAAAGAATGAAAAAGTTTATATATTCACCCCCACCTTCAACGTATAAATAATCAGCTTATGGTCTATAAATAAACGTAAAATATCAAAATAGAATTTTTTAAATTCTTTTTTTATTTTATATATGATTTAAGAAAACGTGAATATATTTTTCCCTAGCGTAAACGTGCCATGCACTTTTTTCAAGGCACCTGTAAGTATTGAGGGCATTATTTCTTCCAACTATTGAAGACTTGTGCAAATAATTTCCACTCGTGGCCTTTCATCAGTTTAGTTAAAATATCTTGATTAAATGCTTTCGCTTTTCTGCCCAAAGGAGGAAATTACCTTCTTCAATAAATTGTGAAGAAGATGGTCTGGTCGAATTTCCGGGTGAAAGCATTTGTGTGCACATGTTAAAAAGACAAACCCTGAATTAATTGGACCGTTTAAAATAAACTAGCCTAGAATGTTAGAAAATATTGATTACATGAAAAGAAAGTTGATTATCTGAGGAAGTGGATGGGATGATGATTAAGTAAAGATAATGAAAGCCTAAATGAAGTGATGACGTATGTATTAAGAAACTTGCAATTCTTGGCTTTTTAGCTGATATGTCTATGAAAGCGTTGCGTAATTACGCATGTAGATTTAGAAACCCGACCGACATGCTTCTAAAATATCGATATACATTTCTACCATTTCTGCGTTACTAATATATATATATATATATATATATATATATATATATATATATATATATATATATATATATATATATAATTGTTTGTTTAAATATTATAACATAAATATGTTATAAAATCAGTACAACAATAGCAATTTTGTTTCAACACCTCCGGTGTCTTATCAAGTAATGATGTTGAATGTAGAATAAAGGGTTTTAAAAGTTTCAAATTAATTAAAGATCCTTCATAAGGGGAAACACTGTTACATAAGCAGGAATGACCAATCAAAATACAAGTATACGGGATTTGAATAAACTTGTCAACAAACTTATAATAGGTATTAAAAGCTTTAAAGTTGAGGTTTTTCTAAAATAGAATTTATTCTAACCAATAAAAATTAAATTATATGATAAAATTTGATATTAAATTTAAAGGTAAAAATTACCATTTTTAAAATCTAAATTTAATCTCTATTACGTTTATAATTATAAAACTACTGATTAGAAAAGAAAAAAATACATGTTATTCAATTTATTTTATTTTTTCATTGAAATTACGTTAGAACAGACGTTAAATTCACCTGGTCTTCCCGAGAAAAATGTATAAATTTTAATTCCAAGTGTATGAATAGGATGTTTACCTCATGCGTAAAACAATATACACACTCAGATTATAATACATAAGCACGCAGACATATTTAGATATATACACACACAAACAGGTGACGAGTCAGGAGACATTTCCACAGCCCTCTATACATAAAAAAACAAAAAAAACCCCGAACACATACATACATACACAATTAAATGTCAATGCATTTTCTATACACATAGACATCGACAAATACATCTCCACATACATACATACATACACAATTAAATATGTATGCATTTTCTATACACACAGACACCGATAAATACATGTACACACATCCACATGACATAAACATTCTGATACAACAAGCAAGAATATTCAAGACTGAAAGTAAACGAATGCTAACCATTTATTAAAATATAACTTATACTGCCTAATATGCATAGATAAAAATGGTAAATAGACCAGTGAAACAAAGAATATGGAAAGGAAGGACATTAAAACATATATACGTGTTTAAAAACAACATTATCTAATATATGAAAAAACGAAAATTCCAAACACACAAACATATATAAAAAAATGATATATATATATATATTTTAACATATAATTCGATATAAGCCTTATACATTAGGTGATAGAAAATAAGAACTACCTACATATATAAGTGTACAGTCACACATATTTTCATATATACACATAGAGATATACTCACAAATATACGTCTACAAATACCCACACACACATATATATACGCATACACATATGTATATATACACATACAGAAGTAAGTATAAACACATCAACCCACACAGCGAGGTAAAAATATAAACAAACCAATTATAAATATATATACATACATGCACATATATAAAAAAACACATATACATACATATACACATACGCACATACATACATAGGCATACATCAACATATGCATGTATACAGATACGAATATAAACTAAACACACAAATATACATATATACGAACACATATACAAACACACGTATATACATTAAAAAAACAAAAACACATAAACGTAAATTTAACATACACCTATATAAATATATATAAGCACATACACATCCATACACACACACACACATATGTATATATATATATATATATATATATATATATATATATATATATATATATATATATATATACCCATACACACACACACACATATATATATATATATATATCCATACACACACACACATATATATATATATATATATATATATATATATATACATATATATATATATACATATACATATACAAACGTACATACACACATAAAAATAGAAATATATATGCAGAAACCTACAAATATTCTAACAATATTTTCTTATTGACGATAAAATATAGTAAAAGTTCATAATTTTTTTTTAAAAGGAACCACACAGAGTTGTTGATTAATTCTAAAAGCAATAAAAAATCCTTATCGAAAAAAAGTAGATTTTAATTAGTATCGATGATACATTCCAAGTCACTAAGATATACATACAAATACATATACTAGGACATACGAACATACATCCACATATACAAATATATAATGATGTATAATACCCGTATCGACAAATCCACATATATAAGTACACTCCTATCCTCGCATATACATATGAATACACATATATATATATATACACTTATACGCACATATACACTTATGAACACAAATACATATACACATACATATATATATATACACATATATATATACACATACTCACATATACATATATATATATATATATATATATATATATATATATATATATATATATATACACACCCACACACAAATATACATACTTATACATATATATACACAATAGACACAAATCAAAGTTTACATACCTTCACATACACACAAACAAGAATGTTGGAATTTATTCTTTATTCCGTATGCACCAATCCTAGACTTATATATATATATATATATATATATATATATATATATATATATATATATATATATATATATATATATATGTAATAATTAGGAGGATTTGATAAATATAATTAAGTAATTCATCGAGTCTGAAACCTCAACAGAATGCAGAAAGCACTGGACGGTCGTTTCGTCCTATATTTGGGACTCATCAGTAGTGCGCATCCACCCTTGAAACCCTGATAGTTAGGTTGTCACACTTTGAATTCGCTGACTACCATGCATCATGCTTTTCTTTCCAACTCTTTGTAAATTTGTTTAAGTAGTTCCTGTAGCAACAGTAGTCATATTTACATTCCGCATTATTTAAAATATCTATATACTAACCATGAGTTTATTTTCTATAAATTTTGGACTTGCACTGGAAGTACAAATTTTAAATGCTTAAAACTTAATTACTTTTTGTTGTTGGCAAATCATTCACTCGTCCGAATTTGTAATGTAAAAATATTTCTTATTTTTTTAATTTATATCCTCCTCCGCAATTTTAAAAATTAATTTTTCATTTTGCGCTTTAAATTTGATATATGAAGGATATTACTGCTCATTATTCCACAGAAATATTATCAAATGGCCGTGTCCAATATGCGTGAGATTTAACAACCGCTACATGGCTGCGAAATATTTTTCTCCTATCATTTTATTCGCCTCTTTTTTCGCGCTTTTATTATGGTCAAGACAATGAATAGCTTCCACAAATCTAATTAATATGCTACATGCTATATTGACTTTTCCCTATCTTGAATAACTCGACACTATCTATCCGTGCTACGGCCTGAGACAATTTAATAATTTATTTCCTTTGGCAATGATACAAATATTATTTTCCTTTTATTTATTATAGAAAAACGTTTGAGTCATGCTCAGGCAATTTACTTATATTCAGGTTTAATTTTGCCATTGACATTAGGTAAATTAACAGCAAATATCTTCTTTACGTTTAATCTCCTCGTTGTCGTTGCACATTTCAATATTAATATGGGGATTAATTTAATTAATACCAAGTTATATGCAGGATTCTTTCAGTTATACACTGTTGACACTCGGACTCAAAAAAGTCGGATAAATTGCAGTTTAGCACCCGCGCTCACTTTCCATTAAAAATTTCCCAAATACTTACATTTTGTATAATTGTAGATGCACCATTCGATTCTGGCTTGATAAATTTGATAAAATCTACAGTTTTGGAGCGTTGTTTGCATATATTCGCTGTGGAATAGCTTTGATCGTAATATTCCCTTGTCTTGATTATTGCGCACGCTATGTAGTTCTCTTCTGCAGTAATTGAGACAAGTAATATCAGTAAACGAGACCGTTAACTACGTTCTGTTACGCGTTTAGCGTTCCTCAGCGAATGTATGCAAACAACGCTAGTAATGACTACTGGCAACGACACGAATGAATCCGAGCTTTTATTGTTGAGATGTTCAAAACAGTAGATTTTTCAAATTTATTAAGCCAAAAGATAAAAGTGATGTTTATCAGCCCTAAATAAGGAAGTTTACAAAAGAAACAAAAACTTTACGCTATAAATTGATATTAATTTATTTTTTGATTCTCTAAGACGGAGACCGTATATATGTATTCAGTTTATTGTTACATAAAATATAGCATCTTAAATACATGAGAGATACGAGGGAGTGATCAGAATTCTTACGAAGTTAGATAAGTTATACTGTTTTTACTCATATAATTTGATTCAATGCACTCATTTACTTTAATATATTTTATAAATTAAGACCTAATCGTAATCAATGCTATCCCGCACACGGCAACGCCACAAATGTCAATCCAACTTATTAATATACGATTTCTTTTGCTTTTAACTTGTTAATGCAGGTCAGGATATATTTTTAGAATTTTTTAAAAGTATAATCAGCTAGTAATGAGAATTATTGGTTAGCTATGCATAAGTAGCCTTTCACTACAACAAAGTTGCAATGATTTGAGGGAACTACCCACGTCTGCTACAATTCCTTGAAATAATATCAAGCGCTGTGCATAACTGTTTGACACAACAAATGCAGCCTAATTTCTATCAAATGGAGATAATTCTGGTTTGGTAATGGCTACTTTTCTCTTATGCATTTAATCAATAAGATTTTATGTAGGAGAAAAGAGAGGGGGAGAGAAAGTAATGGATAGCGGTTCAATTTGAGAAATCGGAGAGCCGAGTTCGAATTCCAGAGGATTTCATTCCATTCACTTACTTGCTTGCGAAAGGCATGAATCCATCTTATCTGTTTCCCGACCTACCAGTAAATTGCACCACCTCATCCGCTATCCTCCAATAATATATACGGATAGTCGAAGAATTGAGCAGCTCATCATCCATTTGAAAACTTCGGGAGACTCCAATACATTTTATATATATATATATGTGTACGTGTGTGTGTGTGAAAGGGAATGAGAATTTAGTGAGGAAAGACAATAGAAAAGAAAGGGATGGTGATGATGTCACATTAAATTTGTGAAGATTGTAGGAGACAGTGAAGCAATAAACTGGGAGATAAAATAACCTAACAGAATAAAACTTACGGTTGCATTTACCTACTTCAACATTAAAACGATGAGATAGATTTTGTCAACCTGGTAGCACACTTAAATTCATGTATTCGAGGCACAGATGAGAAAAGCTCATCAGAACAGCGCCAATGAAAATATTTGTAGAAAATAGAGAAGGCAGCCACATCAATTCGGTTAGAAAGTGACTGTAGTCGAGATGACTGCTCGGGATAGATTCAATGATGAAATCCCACTTTGAAATTTATCAGGAATATATAACGATATACAACAGGCGCACCAGGTCAGATATGACAGCAATATTCTGTGCACAGACGAATGTTAGATTTGTAAATGTGAAAGATGAATTATATCTTCTAGCACAAAGCTGTGAACGAATTTTCATAGCATTGGATATATCAGTTGATTCTATATAAATTTCCCCCTCCATTTCATCTAGCTATCCGGGTCCTCGTGTTAAGCATCAGTCATGATAATTGTTTTACGTTATTCTTTTGAACGATGAAAATTCTGGATATACATTTGGGAATAATCGAAATTAATAGCAAAAGTCAAACCATGAAATAAAAATGATTGTTTGTACGGAAATAAGGACCTACGTACATCCAACTGTTTTTAAATTAAGTGGTGGCAGAAGAATTATCGTCGAACTTTTTAAGGGTACGCTTAAATATTGAGGCAATACTTAAAAGCAGCGATCAGTTTTGATTGCTTAAGTAGTTTATTTTTGAGTATCGCATCTACTCCTCCCTGTCTACAGTAATGATGGCCCAATGCAGGAATTATGTTAAATGTGGAACAATAGGTCGACTTTTAAGCTAGTCAGGATAAAAGTGGATAGTTTGAGACAGGCCAAGTCAATCACCGGACCATAACCCAATAGAACATTCGTATTTCATATAACTAAGAGGAAATTTAAGAAAGCGAAAGAAACAAAAACTGACAGAAGTGTCTGGTAAAGAATCACAAATGAAGAATACAACTGTTTGGCAATGTTAATGGTCCGAAGGATTGATACAGTTATTGAAAGCAATTGCCATGCAACCAAATATTAAACGTTATTTAACACTATCTGTAACTATAATTTGGCTCACCTAAAATGGGTGCTCTGATGCAAAACGTGGTATGTCCTAGCCTGTTTAACACATCTAAATGCACATATCTGGACATAAAAGCTGTAATTATGAACTCTTGTCTCATATTTATATTTTGAGATTTTCATGCCGAATTATTTGATAGCATATCAAATCGAAATGCGTAATTGCGTAAACTGTCTCAAATATCTAAAATGACCCTTTCAGGTTGATTTACCGTAAAACAATACAAAACAAAAACAAGTAATCACATTATTTTACTCATTTTTCTTGTAATAACATTTCGGCTTGCGCTTTCGGGACATCATAAGTTACTTATCGACCCGAGTAACATGCAAGGATTTCTAACTGAATCCTTTATTTAATCTACCGGGTTATATATATCCTCTTGAAAATGCCTAGGGATATTTCGCAGCTGAGATTTACGACTTCTCAGTTATTGTTGACCCTCTTTTCACCGATTCTACGCTTGCACTAATTGGCTCTGGGCGTGATCTCACAATTACTAAGTATACACATTTCACGAATCTATAATTTAATTCCCAAGTCTTTTGTAACAGCAAATTTCAGAATATTCTGTAGAAACTCGACATGATGCAAGGGCGGCAGATAATGCTGCCAAGATACTGAAAGAAATACAGCAAAGAACACAACGAAATAAGTTCAAATGCAGACAGGTTAAAAATAAAGAGTGGCTAAAGAAAAATGTACAGAAACAGAGAGACTGAGTAGCATAGAATATATACATAAATAAATAAGGCAACTAACGGAAGGGAAGACATGCTCGTCAACTGGTTGCATAAAATTCATGGATAGAAAAATTCTTCAACGCTGGAACGAATATATTGGAGAACCATTCTACGACGAAAGAGAATAATCGGCAATGCGCATAAATACCGACTGGCCTGAAATTATAGAAAAAAAAACGAAATAGAAGCTGCACAGGCAAAATTCAACAGAAACAAAGCAGCAGGGCCAGACGGATTTGCAACAGAGATGATGACAGCCTTAGGTAATTTTGGCACAGACATCATTACAGAAATAATAAATGAAATCTTCAAACAGTGTGGATATAGCGGAATATCTCAACAGATCTATTTTCATAGCAGTGCCTATGAAACCAGGTGCAAATGAATGTGAACTCCGACGCACAATCAGCCTAATGAACCACATAACAAAACTCATTATCCGTATCCTGATGAGTAGAGCGCTCTGCAGCTTCAGGCCAGAGATAGAACAAGAACATACGGGCCCGGTAAAGACACCGGAACAAAGAACCCGATATTCATGCTCAGAATGTTATCAGAACGGGCAATACACAAGCAGACGGACGTGCGACTGTGTTATATAAATTACACAAAAGCGTTCGACAAAGTACAACACAAATATCTGTTAGATCTGATCTTCAACATTGACATATTCGGGGAAGACATTAGAATAATCAAAACCCTCTACTGGCAGCAAACCCCCTGCATAAATATGAGTTCAGCAGACTTAAAAAATAGAAAGGGGCGTAAGGCAAGGATGTGTCTTCTCACCGCATTCATTCAACCTATACATCGAGGCAATTCTGAGAGAATTGGAAATCTTACCAGTATTCATCATTGGCCGCAACAATCTTAACAAGATAAGATACGCAGCTGACGCAGTGCTGGTAGCAGACACGGAAAGCAAACTACAAAGTTCCTACAGAAGGTAGATAAGGAGAGCGAGAAGGTACAAATAGAATCCACGAAGACAGAATGCATGATCATCAGAAAGAAGATGAGCTCGTTATGCGATTTACAGGTCAAGGGCAATGATATCAAGCAGGAGCGGGAATTTAATTATTATTTAAGTATTTAATTAATTTAATTAATTTGAAAATCTAGATTGGCGTCTGGAACTGGATCTGTTCCAAGTGAGGTCATGTATAACGGTTAGACGGAGGATAATGTTAAATTTTTTTGCCTACAGGTTACAGGATGTGGTATGTATATGAGGTTATATGATTGTTAACCAGCAGTGATTTGATAATTAATGTTTTTATCTTTTCAGAGAATTAATGGTGAAATATGAATTAACATAAGCGAAGAAGCGACATGCTGCAATTGTTGCGATTCACGCAAAAATCCGCGATTTGTGATTGCACATTTTATTTTTTAAGTTGCCATTTCGTTTATGTACAATGTTTGGTAAGAGATAGAAGACTACAGCGAGGATGGGCCGTCTGTAGCTAATCACAAATTGCCTCACTGCATTTGCACAGTATCACTACACCCCGATTCGTACAATGGGTGAGGAACATTATCGATGCGAATCTCGAAACGCCCAGGATGGCCACTGACTGAGGTCACCAGGTGTCCGAAGGTAGAATCCGCAACGTAGAGCATTCGGAAGCATACGTGATGAGGATAGGGCAGTTCATGTTGGCAGACAAAAAAGTACAACGGTTGCTTCGAACAAAAGGATTACTGAACAAGACGAAACAACCAGAAGAACCCGGCATATACTGGTTTGGGTTTTTTTTTTTCAGAGGAAATTATGAAGAAAACAGGAAGTGAAAAACGTGGTTGTGAGTTGATCAGTCTGACCCCTCCACCATTTTGAGCACACCGACCTTCTGCTTCCATTGTGGTTTTAGATATCGGTTGAATAATACTTGCAGGAGAATCTTGTGGAGCACTGGATAGACGGTGTGTATGAGTTTCATTTGCCCACAACGCTGTGGTGACCCAAGACTGAATAGCGGTCAATCTGCACAACGACGACACACCAAACATATAGTCAACTAACTGAACAGACTTAAATCCAAGTGAATACTACATGCCAACTTGTTATCATGAAATTCCTGATTCTCTAAAAGCCGCTAATACGGCAGTATAAATAAAGACCATGTGATACGTTCATGTTAACAATGCCGTTCCTGCAATGAAGTAATTATTGTGGCTGAAAGTATTTCCATCGAATAGAAATGTAATCTAAGCCTAACTGTATGTGCTTACCATGTTTTTATCAATACATTTAGTTGTTTGTAAGAGGGATTTTCTTGAATCCAAGGTGCTTTCAAATAATTTATGCATCATGTACATTTAATGTGTAATTTATAGAAAAATACATTCTTGAAAAAAATATGTTCCACCACGCTGAATTCAGTTCTTCCTGATTACTGAGCCAATCGAAGGCAAAATGATTATACATTTAAGTGTAAGGAGATATGTCAACTTTCTTATATACTATTTAACAGTTTAGTTTTTCCAATCCAATTAAACGTTTCTGTGAAGACCTTTTACTAATAGCTGAAGTTTTTATTTAAATATTGAACAATCAGGAATATGAGGTTCACCCTGGCAAAGAGGTTCTCAACTAGCATCTAGTTAGCAGACAAAAACTTCCGGTATATCCACACTGTTTGTAACTTAATAATACTCCCAGAGATCCACGTTATACTGATAGGTATTTATTTAGCACAGTATCCACACTGGAATCAGCAGCCAATCAGGACTCGCAGAATAGGCTTTCCTGGGTATGAGAATGGAACCTCCCAGGCTGCAATATAAACCAGCTGTCAACTTGACCAGGTTAACATTTCTGTTAGTCAGAGTCAATACCCATTACAGTAGACTACTGTCTGTTGATATTACCAAATTCAACACTTGCTCAGTAAGAATCAACTTCTATTACAGTCGAATATTATCGTTTGTCACTACCAAACACTACAAATACATTTTTAAAAACAGCATTTAAGGGAATATTTGTAAATTAACTGAGCAAAGATATCGAGAATACTTCAAGAAATTCTTCGTAAGAGGAAATCAGATGTGGCCCATAATAGTGAAGAAATAATAAAATGAATAAGCGAAAAACTACTCATTTGTTATAAAGGTAAGTTATATATAAGTATAAAATCTAAGTTCACAAAACTTATGAAATGTATAAAAATGATAATAATAAGAATAGATAATCATATATTTGCATGTTTATTGTTGAATAAGATGTTTGAACATGTGTAAAGTATCGTATGCAAAGTCGTTGCAATTGAACTAACGAGAAAGGAAAAAAGGAAATACTTTAACATGTGATCAGAAAGATAAACAAACAAATGAAAATATTCAATTTACTAATTAATCAAGTCTGGACAGAAAATACATCGGATCGTATTAGCAAAGCACTGTATGTATTAGCAATCATTATTCATTTGGTGTAATTTGAAAAAAAAAACATTTAATAGAAATCAATAAACAGAAAATAATGTAGGACAAAATGCAAGGATATAAATATGGAAAGAGAAAAACAGCCATGCACTATTTAACATTCACATATGTTTTCTTTTTCTCTGTGTATTTGTTATAAACAGGGTTTTAAGTCATTCTATATTCATCGGTTAAACTGATATCACGGGTAGAGAGTATATATTCATTTTTCTTTTATTACCTATACTCGGGCGGTGTTAAAAAAGAACAGAAAACGATAATAGAATTTGTAACGGACTGATATCAGGGGAAAAGGCAGGAATAGAAAACAGCTAAAACAAAGCCTCTTGAAAATAATCGACCAGTACCGCAATGTCTAGACAAAAGAAAAAAAAATAACGACATAGAAACCTAAGTTAAAAAGTAAAAGTGATCAGGATAACTCTGGCATACGTTAACCTGATGGTCCCTTAGGTGAAACAGAGTAGATAGTTTCTGTCTCGGTAGGTTATTTAATGTTATATATATATATATATATATATATATATATATATATATATATGGTAAGGAACAAACGTAAATTAAATTTAAATTTCGAAGCATATTTGTGTAAATTTAATAATTAAAAAAGCTGGTTTCTTTCCAGCTTATCAAGTTTTATTCTAGGAATTAAGACAAACGTGTAAATTAATTTATAAGATGACCAATATGGGTGAAAGGAAATAAAAAAACAATATAAACTAGTGACCAAAATATTAAAAACCCAGTAAGCAATCCCTTTGTTTACGAATAGACGGCTTGTAGGATTTTATATATATAAGGACTCCAGAAGCTTGAAATGATAGAAACCGCAACGACTTACACCAATATGCCTTGTAATTTAAATAAGAAATTAAGGTTGTTCCTTGCTATTATAATGTTCTGTACAACAAGAAATTATATATATATATATATATATATATATATATATATATATATATATATATATATATATATATATATATATATATATATATATATACATATATATATATATATATATATATATGATACAGGTTCGATTCCTGTCGGAGAACGAAAATTATATATATATATATGATTGTCACTTAGCTGGTTGAGTTATTTACAGATTCCCGGCTCCAGAGTTTCGTAAGTGGACATGACCTTCCTCGGAGGATAGGTGTACCACAGCAGTTGAATGCTCATAATTTTCGGTTATTTTTTTCATAAATTAACAGTGCTGTAAATTTCCCCCCTCTTTTTTGTCTGCACCTGTTGGACATCCTGATCCTTTGCCATTTTCTTAGTTTCCTTTTTCACTCGCTTCTTACCTTTTACACTTCTGTTTTAATTGTTGCCAATTATTACGATATCTAATTCATAATTTTTGAGCATTCTAGTCTTTTGGGTTAGGGAACATAATTCCTGTAGTTAAATTTGATGGTGTTATTTAGATTGGATGTTAGTGTTATTTTTGTTATAATTGGTTTTCTTGTGTATTGTTTTAGTTCGCTTCGTTATCATTTTCTCCGTGTTTTCCAGGCACAGGTCTAATTGATATTGATTGTATTTTTATTGAGACCTTTTTTTTATATTTTGCACTTTTTACTGAATGTTCGTCAATTATTTTGAATATTTTCCTATTTTGCTTTTATAGTGTAGCGGCCCGTAGGGGTGAAGATGTGAAGAGATATCAGAAGGTTAAACTTTCCTGCTGGCCGGTCCAGCTACATGAGAAAGTTGGACTTTAATTAAGTCCAAAGAAGACAAAGAAAACAAACAAGACCGATATATATGTGTAAACAAATATATATTAATAACAAAACAAGTTAAACAAAGACATGGGCTGTTACATAGAGTTTGTATGGAGAAATTATGTGTGTGTGTGTTGTAGTGTTCGTACGTACGTGTATTGTTCTTAGCGCGTTCCCAGAATTTCGGAAACGCTGTATCTGTGAGAGGTCACATATTGGCCTAAGTGGAAAAAGAGAGATTTTACCTCGTCTCTGCGCGAGGTAGCGGCCTGAGGGCTAAGTCGAAAGAGAGAGAGAGAGAGAGAGAGAGAGAGAGAGAGAGAGAGAGAGAGAGAGAGAGAGAGAAGAGTCAGCCAGTATTTATAGCCACGGAAGTGAGGCCCCTGTTGAAGGATTAAAGAACTGAGGGGGAGTTAACTGCAACAATAGTATTGTTGTAGGGGAACCAAATTATGTTTCTTTATAGTTGTTTTTATTGAAATTGTTTCTGTTATTCTACTTGTTTGAATGTCCACTGTTTATTAAGAATGATTCATATGTTTATATGGGTATATTTTTGAATACGTTAATAAGTGGTTTGAAAATTTTGTTTAATGTATATTGGGACGTAGTTTACTGACAGGTTGATTGATCCCATTATACGTGTTGGCTAGGGCGACTCGCCAAACTCCCACTGAGGACATATGTGTACCCTTTTCTGAAGCTATGCGGATGTAACCTTAATTACAGTTTCTGAGGTAGGGCGCATCCTCTACCTCGACACAGACACACACACACACACACACACACACACACACACACATATATATATATATATATATATATATATATATATATATATATATATATATATCAATGAATGATTTACGTTATATAAATTGAACACGCACCACATAATTGATATATATATATGTATATGTATGTGTGTGTTTGTGTGTGTGTTTGTGTGGAGACATAGAGGAGAGAAATATAAAAGTGTGTGTGTTTATATTTACACTAATGTCCGAAAACTTGTGTATATTTCCATATTTCAGGATATTCTAATTTCCTTTACAAAGACGTCTTAAATATAGATGATAGTAAGAAACGGATAAAAACTCAATATACTTGAAGTTTAAATCTCAAATTTGCATCGGAAATATCCTATTTATGTTTTCAGTAAATACGTGTTCAGTATAGACACATGTAAGAAGTGATAATGTGAAACTCTGCCCGTACACCGCTATAAATATTTATGAATCATGCTTATTTTATTTCAAAATCGTTAATTTATATTTAAATATGATAACCGGAGTTTAAATGATGTAAATATATTGATACAAAAATCTTATCCAGAATATAAGTAGAACTTGTTAAACTTTTAATCAAAATAAACAGTTTCAATTCATTTTTTTTATTATTCATAAAAATATAACTAATTTCAATTGTATTTTTAATGATATTACATACTTTACTATTTTCTGGAATATTTTTTTCAATTGATTTAAAACTATTTTTCGTATTTTTGTTATAATTATAAGCTGGATTAAATCAAATTATATTTCTTTTTTATTTTGTATATAATATTGTTAGCTATGTTTTCTAATTTATTCGAATAACCACTATAGCTGAAACATTTTTTTTTAATTTACATTAAATATTTTTATATTGCTAGAATTATTTGCAATTCTTTTATTAGTAGATATTGGTAAATGCTTAAATGCATTAGTTGGCTGAATTTAATGTGTGTTTATATCGCTGTGTGTGTGTGTGTGTGTGTGTGTGGTATCTTTTTTTGCTGTCGTATATGCTTTATATAATATATTAATTAGATATTGCGTCTAGAATATTTACTATTTTAGATTAGCTTTTATGGCTTTCTAATTCTTATCTTGTTAAATATTTCTATTATTGGTTTTCTCATATTTTCTGTTTTTCTACCGTTTTCATCATAACTGCCACTTTATATGTCAAATTTCGAATTATTTATTTATTATATTGATTTTCTACAATGATTAGTTATGCCTAATTCTTCGTCTTGAATATTTATGTGATGTACTACTAAACTTAACTATCAGGAGGCATTTATGCTACCTCCGGCAGAGTCGCTTGCCTTGGGTTTCAGCCCAATAATAACACTTCATGCATTTACTACATTACATTTAGTGCATATTAAATTTTTATTATACTTGAACAATATTTTTGCTTTTTAAGTACGTATTACAAAGCTGCATGTTAACCTTTTCGGTTTTCCCATTTGGGGCCAGTACAAATAGCTTATTTCCCAACCCTTGAACAATCAACATAGATCTCTCCGCGAGAAAAGCATAGTTCCATCAGACGAAGTCTAGTTAATTTCAATGACTGAATTTGGTATTTATTGATTGACATTGCATAGATCACTGTCACTGGAAGCTGAAGACTTTCGAACTCAAAAGGTAGATATGGAGGAATGAAGAGGAACCTAGGTATTAAAACTCTTTCCGCCGTCCCTTAACCAGTAAGTACCTGTGCTTCCAAGAGATGAAGAAACATCTTATTGACAATGAACATTGTTCCATTATAAAGCTTTTATAAATTTCCCAATAGCATAACGAGTACATTTTCGTTTAGTTCCAGCTTGTGTGATGGCATTCTAGGAGGATACATTGACTTCAGGAACTCTACTGGATAATTCACTGTCTGCACTTGTTCAATCCCAGTGTCAATGGAAAAATATTTCATGTTTTCTTTGGGAATTTCTTGGAAGGTTTTCAGGTTTCGTGAAGTTTTTCGACAAATTCGTGAACATCACTCAATAACTGGTTGTAAGCTTCTGCGAATCTATCTCCCTTCTTTGTCATTCACAATTGTTAAACACTAGTCTGAGTAAGTATTTTTTGGCTAAGTAATGTAAATTGACATTATATGTTTCTGTGTAAACATAAAAGAAAAATATAGTGAATTACATTTTGATAGAATTCAAACGAAACGATTATCAGACACGATCCCAAAACATTGCTGGGGGGTGAATCAGTTTCCATGCAGAATTGATTTTTGTTCACAGATCGACAAACGCTGTATTTCCGATACTAAACATGAACCACCATGCGTATAGAACATGGGGATAAGAAAGAGAGAGAGTGTGTGAGTGATGTCGGAAGAGAAAGAGAGGAAAAGATGAAACAGGGGAGAAGAGAGAGAGAGAGAGAGAGACGGAGAAAAAAGAGGAAGGCGGAGAAAAGAAGAGAGAGAGAAAGAGACAGAGCGAGGCAGAAAAGAAGACAGTGAGAGAGAGACAGTGTATGCACGCATGAGAAACACGCAGACCGAGAATATGCGAGCCAGAGAGAGAGAGAGAGAGAGAATGTACGAGTGTAAGAAAGCCAGAGAAAATGAAAGAGAAAGCGATTCAGAAAGTGAGAGAATGCGAGTGAGGCAGTGAGAGAGTCTAAGAGAGAGTGAGTGAGAAAATGAGAGAGCGTATAGGATAGTTTGGAATTTAGGGAAAGTATCTGAGATCAGTCGGATATATAAGTATCGGTTACAATATGCGTTATCTAATATGAACCTTCCAACCAAGAAAAAGAAAACCTTGTGATCATAATGTACATAACACTTGAAATAGTTTTCTCATGCATTATTTCATGCATTTTTCCATAATGGGCCAGAATAAAGGAATTCGTTTGAAGAGAATATTTCACAGGTTACACTATGCTTGTGAGCGAAGAGACACGGACGGAGCGAATAACACATAATGCTATTGGGATTAAATTAAACATCTGGAGATTGATTTGCTCGAGATAACTTTTGCTTTTTCATAAATCGTCTACGATAGCTTTTTTTTTTTTATAAATAGAAACACTAATTGACATAGCTATTTCATTGGAAAGAGTGTAATACTGAAGACAAATATCAGTAGTTCATGAGCAGTAACTGATATTGCAGTTTCAATATTACATCTGTTGGTCGATTGTTACGAAGTTCTGTGAAATACAATGTGTGTTGAATAATCATTTAACTTTCACAAGATTTTAATATTTGATCGATTTTATTTTATGTATCAATCTGCCTATCAAGATGATTGCAATGCTTGTAAGTCAGCCAGCGTCCGCTTCTAATATCACCTGCCTGATTCATCTAGTTTCCAGTTTTTACGAATAAAGCTCAAAAACTTACATATACCTATTATAGAGGTACTAATAGGGCATAAAGTGAAAATGGGGTGGGACAACTCTTCGAAAATAGTCCCATATTTCTGA
>OZ038478.1:137464554-137469554 GCA_964036315.1 Acanthosepion esculentum
CAGGCTGATTATCCTGATGGTTTTCGCATTCGTTTGCAACTGGCTTTTTAGGCAGTGCTATGAAAAGAGACCTGCTTAAGTCTTCCAGTATATCACCACTGTGGTCGATTTAATTTATTATTTCTGTGATCTTGTATATGCAGAAATCGTGTAAGATCTCCAGTATGTCTATTAAAATTCCCTAAGGCCCAGCCGCTCTGTTTCTGTTCAATTATGCTTTGATGATTCCACTTCGATTTTAATATTTCTGCTCCTTCGATATTTCTGTATATTGGCACTTGTTGTTCTCTTTCATCCTGGAAGAATTCTCTGATACATTCGTTACATTTCTGGAGCACTTATTTCTTTCTTTAGCACCAGTGGTACGTCCTTGGACTTTATGCATCCTATTGACGAGTATGTCTTCTTTCTGTTAGTTCTCTTATTTTTTTATGCATATCTGCATTTTTTCTGTTTCTGTAGATTTCTCGCGCAGCGATTCGTCTTTAGTCTCTCTTCACTTGTTCTTTATTACTCTGTCTTCTGTCCAATACTCTGCTTCGTGTATTGGCATGGTTTTTTCTTTGTTCGTCATCATATCGATAATTTTCTCTGTCATCCATTCGTTTTCTTCAAGTAAAATCATTTGAGATATTATCAGTTCCTGCTGTTACTAAAGCTTCTTTTTGAGTTTCCATTTTCCTTTTGTTCTTCTTTTCTGCTTTTCACACTGCTAATATATATTTCCTGCAGATCCGAATCGGTCGTATTGTAATTTGGGTGATGTTTTACGCTTTGTCAATTTTCGTAGTTTCACTCTACGCTGACATGTAATTGAAATCTAATTATTCCAGGGTCGACGCTTGGATAGGGTATATAGTTTAAAACTGCATTCTTGAATCACTTGTTGATTGTTATATAGTTGATCTTTTTTTCATCTCCTCTTGGAATCTTCACGTCCATATTCGTTTTGTGTATTCTTGAAACCATCTGTTGGTTACTACCTGGTCATTGGCCGTACACCATTGAACCTGCTTTTCTCTGCGTTCATTAAGGGTACAGCGTCCGAATTTGCCAACAATTTCACTATCCTTCTCATTGCCTTATTTGGCATTCAAGTCTCTCATGACAATTATATTTTCTTGCGATTTGCAAAGGGCGTAGAATAGAACCATTCAATTTCTTATTATTTTGTTTGTCCTGTCGGTATAACTATGATGACTATGTTGAAAGACTTTCCATTCAGTTGAACTACAACAATTTTTTCAGTTTCTTGACACTATCCCAGAACGCGTTTCCTCATGTCTTGATGTAGTATCAGTCAAATTCACTGACAAAATCTCTATTGTTTGCACCCCCGGGATTTGCATACTAAAATATTGATATTGAAAATCCCCATTGTTTGTTTAATATTTTCTAACACTCCACAGTGGTTTAATATCCTATCCCAATAATTTTACTTTGTTTGAAGCGAAAACTTAAGCAGATAGACCCTAAGTGTTGATTTCTATGTTCACTTTTATATCTACACACGCTGTATCCCTGATATTGAGCACTTTATCCCATAAATATAGCACACTTTAGGACTATATTTCTTCCTATATATATATATATATATATATATATATATATATATATATATATATATATATATATATTTCATAATTTTCTGTGGAGTACAATATTTTAATATGGAATCAAAAACACTAACGCCTATTTTACTTTCATGATAAAAGTATAAATCAATGAGAGCCGACGGATTTCACCCTCATATTATATCGCAATATAAATTATTATTGCTATGGGAACCTATGCATAATAGTAATGGACTAGCCCGTACCCCATAAATACTGCGCCCCAATATGAAGCAGTAGTGAGTGAGTGAGTCCTTTTTGGACGTCTCAGCTATTCGGTCGAACTCTCTGCCTCTGAGGCAGAGGGGAACTCTCTGTCTTTGGGCAGAGAGGAACTCGGACGAGGCTCCGCCGAAAGGCAGAGCCTCGTTCGAGGTGGTTGACCACCCCGATCCCGTTTATACGGGTTCTACGGGCAATTTTTGCCCGAGCCTACGGGCTCGGAAAGCCCACATTAAACCGGCCTTGTGCCACATTCGACACACGTGGGCGTGTTGTTAAACATCGTGAGTGAATGAGTCCTTTTTGGACGTCTCAGCTAGCCGGTCGAACTCTCTGCCTCTGAGGCAGAGGGGAACTCTCTGCCTTTGGGCGGGGAGGAACCCGGACGAGGCTCCGCCGAAGGGTAGAGCCTCGTTCGGGGAGGTTGACCAACCCGATCCCGTTTATACGGGTTTTTCGGGCAATTTAAACCGGCCTTGTGCCACATTCGACACACGTGGGCGTGTTGTTGAACATCGTGTCGCGTCAGACGATTACTGTCAGACATTGGAATAGTGATACTTCGAGACAACATAGTTCTCTCTAACTAACCTGATTATTATTACTAACACTTCTACTCTTTTGTACATATATTCTATTTGTAATATATATCTGTTATTCCATACCTGTGTTCGAGTTATTCTTCATTGGTTCTACCTTGGATCATCACCGTGGTACAAGGACCTGGATCATCTGCATTGGCGACGAGGTGACCCTTAAAGGACAAACGAACTCTATTCGCGGAGGACATTCTTTTTGCTATACGTCGCACATGAGTGGCGACCAGGAAAACCCCAAAAGAAATACGAATTTTCTACGCGGAGGACATACTTTTTTGCTATTCGTCGCACATAACAGTGGTCGACGAGTAAACTCTATAAAAAAAAAGTTCCACGAGATTCTAAAAAGGAATTTCTTTACGTACACAGGTTACAGAATATCAGGTTACACAAAAATATACGTCAACATGGAAGATTTCAAGTCAACCATTATGGAGCTTATCAAAACCCAATTCCTACAGCAGCAAAAGAACGAACATAATTTTTTGACATTGCAAGAATTATTACTACGTGTAATGTCAAATAGGGAGCAAAAATCCGAGAACGAAACGGTTATCTCACAAGACGCAATTTGCAGTACTATCGAAGTTTTCAAGCACGCACCCGACGAAGATAAAACTTTTGCAAACTACTTACGAAGATACGAAGATCTATATGAATTTGACTGCAAAGATTGGTCAGACGCACGTAAAGTACGCTTATTGCTAAGGAAATTAGGGACATGTGAATATACCAAATTCGTACATTATATCCTTCCAAGAAAAACACGAATTTACGTTCAAAGAATCAATTAAACTGCTAACGGGACTTTTCAGCCATAATACTTCACTATTGCACAAAAGATGGAAATGCATGAAGCTTACAAAAAAGGACAACGAAGATTTCATAACTTTCGCGTCCACCGTCAACAAATATTGTGACGACTTCAAATTATCAGAACTCAGCGCGGACAATTGCAAATGCTTAATTAACGTCCAAGGCCTGGTCTAAACGGAGGACGCGGAAATGAGACGCAGAATCCTTACTAAATTGGAGGGTGAAACTGATTTGACACTGCAAAAGCTAGCCGAAGACTGCCAAAGATGCATCAGTGTAAAGAAAGACTCAGAAGACATATAAGCTGGCATAGCACACAAAATTTTATAACTTTCAAAATCAATATAAAAAACTACCACCCAGTCTATGCTATCGCTGTGGGACTTGGCATTGGTTTAAAGACTGTACATATCATTTCAAGACATTGGAATAGTGATACTTCGAGACAAAATAGTTCTCCCTAACCTAACTTGATTATTATTACTAACACTTCTACTCTTTTGTATATATATTCTAGTTGTAATATATATCTGTGGTACAAGTATCTGGATATTAACAATTATAAAACACAAATAGTATGAAATATTAATGGCGGGTTACAATCCAGATTGAAAATATGTCAAGTTGTAATGGACACTTCCGCTGTTTACAGAACATAGGCTGTCAACACCGGATGTAAATTGTTTCCAACACTTTCAACTGAAAAATCGAACGTGCACGTCTCAAGATGGTAAAAGAATCTCTGCTAAAGTTTACGGCACAATTTTCGCTTTTAATGATGTGCACTGCAATATATATATATATATATATATATATATATATATATATATATATATATATATATATATATATATATATATATAATCTGAGACACAGAGAGATTATGCAATTATACTTGAGCACAGAAAATTAGCAAAAGCATAAATAAAATATGTTTAAGTAATATTTGCCTTAGGCGATATTTTAACCTTCTCATTAATCCTTCAGAAGCTGACAAAGAAAGGAAACTTGCACACCGTACTCATATCACTAGATATCAGCTGCAACAACACAATTATAACCATAATATCTCTTTTTCTAAAGAGGACAAATCAGTAAGAAAAATTATCTTCGCTTCAATATTCTCCATATATCAAATAGTCTCACTTAAGCTGTGATAGAACTTGATGATTTAGACACGATGGTAACGTCATACAATAAGGTCACTTCAGAGTCACTGTCAACGCCTATGCAGCTACAGTGGTCAAGCTCCGGCCCAATTTGGTAGCCGTATATGCTCGAACAGAATTGCGTTTCCTCCAACATGATATATATCTAGCTACCCGAAGATTTCCATGTGATTTTTACATAAATGACGTTTCATAGTATGCTTCGTCTTCACTGGGCCGCGTGTACATTCAGGACTTAGGCGATCATAGTTGTTCACATTTTATTTTCTTTCTAGGCCTCAATAGATTTTTTTTTATTTTGGTTACCACTCCTAAATTTGTTTCCACCATACATTTACACGTTTATCTAATGCGTTTTGTGAATTCTTCCATGGCCTCATTTCTCATTAAGTGCCCCAGAAATTTCACCTGTCTCTTCCTGATCTTTATAAAAAAGTTCTTCATTTTTCTTCGTTTTATATTTAATACTTTTTAAAAATAACATTTAAACACCTTCCCTTTTCACTTATTCTGCTTTCGATGTTTGGAATAAATTAGCAATGAAAAAACTAAGGTTTACAAATAATACAGGAAAAGCAATA
>OZ038478.1:137474554-137477054 GCA_964036315.1 Acanthosepion esculentum
CGTGTTCAGAACTCGGTTTCACCCACAGTTAAAACCCTTCCAGGCTTCCTTCGGCACGTGCTTGATGTTTATATCACCAATTCGTAACTCGCATCTAGCGTTTTTTCCTCTTCATAATGACCCTACTATGTCTTCATGCAGTTGATCTGCGTATCTTATATGGTTAAGAATATGTCTGCCTCTAATAAATCCTTGTAGATCACCCATTTGTAGATGATAGGAGTAGGTAGGCTTTCCTACAGCCCGGTCTACACTCCGCCCCCCTCTATTGGACACGATTAGAGGCTCAAACCTTGTTTCGTGTTTAGGAAGGGGTTCCCGGATCTCTCTCTCTCTCTCTCTCTCTCTCTCTCTGGCCTCTGTACTGGTGCTGCTGTGTTTCTCCCGTGATGTGTGCAGTCTGTGGCATTGCCTGTTCATTCTGAGTGTACACGGTTGACAGTTCCCTGGTTGCTGTTTCCGACTGGTAGTTAGGAGCTCTAACTCTTGCGTAGCGTCTTGAGCGGCCGCTCTGATCAACAGTCGCATAATATCGGGGTGTCTGTAGTGCCATGTCGCGCATGGATAGGTGTTCCTGCAGTCATCTCCGGTGGGCAACCCTGAGGCCACATTATGATTCAGGCTGTGCCAAACCCCCTCTCTGCTCGCGTCATGGGTGATAACCGTCGGCTTCCTTCAACTCATGCCTTCTCTTCTTCCAACACAAATTTCACATGATTCACATGACTTACAAAAACCATAAATATAAACCTAAACCAGCCCTCGAAAAATCACCTAAACCTTTAAATATTTCCTTCTCCAACATCCGTGGCATTAGAACCAACTTCTGCAGTGTGGGATCTTTCCTCATTGCAAAGTGCCCGGATATACTGGCCCTGTGTGAGACCAATCTTGACTCCTCTATCCCTTCCTCTGATATCTCGATCCCTGGATACCTTCCTCTCCTCAAAAAAGAATCCACATGCATGACCTTGGTGTCTACGTCAAGGGCCATCTCCCTCTGGCTAGAGAGTGCTCTCTCAAATCGCCGGCCCATTCATACTTGTGTCTCCGGCTATCTCTTCTCAATGCTTTAAGCTATCTTTTCTTCCTCTATCGCTCTCCATCCTCTCAGGACTGTGGTATACTCGATGTCATTTCTGACAGCATAGACAAGGCCCTCTCTCTCCATCCGTTCGCTCACATATTTGTGTTTGGCGATTTTAACGACCATCACAACAAGTGGCTTAAGAATGCTACTACCGAACACGCAGGCATTCATACTCTCAACTTTTCAGTTTCTCAATCCCTCACACAGATAATTGATTTCCCCACGCGTTTTGCTTACAACCGGGATTGTAAGGCCTCACTCCTCGACCTGTGTTTTACCTCCGTCCCTGAGTCTTGTAGTGCCACGCAGCTCTGTCCTATCGGTAACTCCGATCATGCTGTAGTGTCTGTTAGTAACTCCTTCAGCCACACCCCCTGCAAAGAGCCTCCTACCACCAGAACCTCATTCTGCTACCAACGGACTGACTGGGACTCGTTTCGTGATTTCCTCCGCGATGTCCCCTGGGATGCTGTATTTAAGCTCCCCATTCAAGAATGTGCTTCAGAGGTCTCTTCCTGGGTTGAAGCTGGAAGTGACGCTTTCATCCCCTCAAAGAAATTCAAGGTCAAACCATGCTCCTCCCCTTGGTTCCCAGCTGCTTGCTCAGCCGCCATTGCCCATAGGAACCACTTCATCCACCGTTTTCGTAGTGATATGTCTGACTGCAATAGACGCCTATTTACCTCTGCGCGTAACGAGTGTAAGCGTATCCTCAACCAAGCTAAGTCACTATTTGCTGCTCGGATGAAGGAACGTATTGAATCTCTCAAATTCGGCTCCAAATATTATTGGCGCCTCTGCAATAGCGTTCTGAACAATAGCAAACCCTTCATTCCTCCCCTGTTCAATCAGTTTGAGGTCATGACCACCTCTGCCGACAAGGCTGAATGCTTTGCTCGGAAGTTTTCTTCCAATTCAACGTTTGACTCTTCCGGGGTACACATGCCCGATTTCCCTCCCAGAACCGAGGCCCTTTTGAGCGGATTGCAGATACCCCCGTCGTTGGTATTAGGCATTATTTCTAACTTAGATCACCACAAGGTGGTGACGGGTTACCAGCCATTGTCCTGAAGAAATGCGCCCCTGAACTGGCGTCTGCCCTCTCTAAATTATACAACCACGGCCTCAAGGAGTCTTGTTTTCCTGACAGCTGGAAGTCCTCAACCATTGTTCGTGTCTTTAAGAACTCTGGTGACCCCTCCGACCCTTCTAATTACCGTCCTATCAGTCTCCTACCCTTCTTCGGCAAAGTCTTCGAAGCCTTTATCAACACCGAAGTGATAAAACACCTGATATCCCATGATCTGCTCTCAGACAAGCAGTATGGTTTCCGCTTTGCCCGGTCTACAGCCGATGTGCTTACGACCATCACTGAATTTGTCTACCAAGCTATTCATAATAACGATGAAG